>JARQZK010000391.1:0-19406 GCA_030704885.1 Cynegetis impunctata | reverse complement strand
AGCTTACTAACTTAATTTTATGATAATTTGGATTTTTCCTAGGATTTCGAGAGAATCGCTCAAAATTTTTTTTCTTGAAATCGGTAGCAGATACGACAAAACTACAGGAGACGGAAAAATTTAGTATAACAACAAAGCTTTTTTTTACATTTGTTCAAATTAACAGTTGCTCATCAAAAAAAAAGTTCTTGAGGAAAACAGGTGACAGTGTTCCAGAAAAAATATCACTCTGTAGATCTGCTATCAAAATTGCCATGTCACGTGGTGAGAACACTCAAATGTAATATTTATGCTAAATTGCAGTTGAATATCTTCTAAAGTGTAGATACTATGAGAAAAAAACTTGAAAAAAATTCAAACTTCAACACTCTGTATCTCGAAAACAAAACGTTTGCGACCCCATGTTTACGGGACTTTTTTTTCTCAAACTTACTTAAGGAATCTCCCCTTTTCGTTTGTACGTTCAATTTAGGAACACCCTGTATGTACATATATATATATATATATATATATATAATATATAATATATATATATATATATATATATTATATAAATATATATAAAAATATATATATATATATATATATATATATATATATATATATATATATATATATATATATATATATATATATTCATAAGTTTTTCTTCTAAAGTTCTATTCTTGTTGATAAAAATAATCTTTTATGTAGTACAAAATAAGCAGAAAAATTGAATTAAATTGCAAAAAATTCAAATTATTTGAATTGGAACAATTTTATCAAGAATTAGTGAAAAATTGAATTATATTAAATTGGATGTATAAATCATTGAACATATTCTTGGGAAAATTATAGGAGAAAATCTAGTTTTCGGCGTTTTTCGACATTCATGACTTCGTCAGCTGTGATTCCAATGTCACGATGAATTGCCAGAGCAGCCAAACTTTTCAAAAACAAAAAATTAGACAAACACGAGTTTTTAATTTGGAATGAATTTTATATATTCAGAAGGGTCATTGAAAGTCCACTTCTTTTATCGTGCTCCTTTGAATCGTTTCTATTCGCTTCAAACGTCGATACCGGCAACATAGCTAATATTCTGAACAACATATTGATATTCGAAACAAAAAATTCTAGGCAATCATCAAGCTCTATTATTGAATTTTTAGGCTTAACATTTTTGATAAAACTCATCAGTTTTGAATTTATCAACTGCTTTGTCAATTTCGTATAAATCATGCTTGAAAAACATCGAAAACCTTTCTAATTTTTTGTTCAATTTTCTTCAGCAGTCTCGAAAAAATATGAGCAAGGTGTCACTTGATTCGGAATAGCATATAGACGTTTTTTGAGAAAAATAAAAATTCGCTCGCGAAAATTGTGAAAGTAAACAATATACTGAAAACAAGGGGGTTTGGTTCTTTGCCAATATGTCAAAAATTAATTGAGATTCTTGAAATCTGAAGAAAGATTCGAAAAGAAGAGAAAATTTCCCTAAAAAAAGACCCAACTACTGGAACTGTAGGATCAATATTCATAATTTTCTCAGATAGGTAAAAATATGGCCGAAAACGGGTAATTTGGTTTGGGCAAGTCACGCCCATTTAGGACACTTCAACAATCATTTTTCCATATTAAATATGAAAATTAAGGAATGAAAAATTGAGGCATTTACTAAATCGGTGAATGAGCAATAATCCAGCGATTTTTGAATTAGTTATGCAATAGTTAATTAACAATTTTTTGGTACTTGAACATGAAAATTGTAAGTGTGATAACTGTTCACTATGGATCTGAAATTATTTTTCATTCTTGGAGCTATTATTATAAGGCTTCAGAGTAAATCCACATTGGAAAAATTTCAATTTTTCAGTTGTTTATTGACAATTTACGTAGGTATAGTTTTGCAAAATCAAAATTAATTTTTTTTTATAATTTTAATGATCCGTTTTTTATTATCGGAAGCTACATGGAAATGGTTTTTTCAATATTCATCTCCTATTGCTTGAAAAATTGTTATAAACAAATGCGTTGTTTATAAGAGAATCAAGAAAAGAAAGTTATGATTAATTAAAATGCGTAAATTGTTGATAAAAAACTGAAAAATTGAATTTTTTTTAACAGGAATCTATTCTGCATTTTTTTGAAACTAGCTTCAAAAAAGTAAAAAAGTATCGGATCTATAGTTTAACAGTTATTACACTTGCAATGTTCTTGTTCAAGCAGCAAAAAACTATTGCATAACCAATTGAAAAATCGCGATAAAAATGTTTTGTCACTGGATTATTGTTCATTTACCTATCCAGTAAAAACCTGAAATTTCTTATTCCTTTATTTAATATTTAATATAGTTGAACAATGTTTATTGTTAAAGTGTCCCAAATGGGAGCTACTTTCGCAAGCCAGACTACCCGTTGTCGGCCGTATTTTTACTCTGAGAATATATAAATATTAACCCTACAGTTCTAGGAGACTTTCTTTTGAAAAATTTCCTCTTTTTGTATATGTATTTAGATATCAAAAATATCAATTAGTTTTTGACATAATCTTTTTTTTCAGTGAACTGATTATAACTTTTACAATTTTCAAGAACGGAACTTACATTTTTTCAGAAAATATCTTCATGCTCTTTCGAATCGAATGACACCTTGTTCATATTTTTCCGAGACTCATGAACAAAATTGAACAAAAGAAGCACTTGTTGACTAGACTATATTCTCATGATTAGTAAATCTTTCTCCAAGTCCAGAAATTGATTGAACGCTATCACACAAAATTTTTATTTACTTCAAAATGTTATGGAGTAACTAAATTCTCAAAGCCAAAAGTTACTCATATTTTGATACCCACTCTGCCTCAAAAAATATTCGAAATATTAAATATTGATTGAAAATATTCTATGTAAACAGAAATTTAATCAGTCACTAGGAACAAAAAACGTGTGTGACATGGAAAATTTTATTCACCAAGGAAGAAGTCAATCAAAACCTCTTCGCACTTCTTTTCTTTCCAAATTTTATACTACTTATACTATTAAACAAAACTGTTCGTGTTTTAGATATAATACTACACCATTAAACAAAAGCTCGAGCAGTTTTGTTTAATAGTAAGTACAGTATACATTTTATAAAGAGAGGTGATTTTGGTTGACTTCTTCCTTTTGAAATAAAAATTTTCTATTAGACCCATTTGAACTTTTTTAAACCCGTTTTTTGCTCAAAGTGACCGATTAAACTCACTAATTGAACATTGAATGGAATATGCTCAAAACTACTAGTTACTTCACCCAAAATTAGAAAAACGATTCAATTTCTTGATTAATTATAATGTTGAAATTATAAGTAGATATTGCACACACAATTGCACAGTCATCACGAAAACTTATCTAGATGATTTTCATATAATTGCACATACATAATACCAAAAGAAGTGCTAGTGCTTAATAAATTGCATGTATACTTTACGTAGATACGAAGACTTTTATTCAATTCTATTATAATTTTCGCTCATGGGGGGGGATTGATCCCCTTGATCCCCCCTATCTACGCCACTGCATATATACATATATAGTTATATATATATATATATATATATATATATATATATATATATATATATATATATATATATATGTATATACATACATATATATATATATATATATACATATATATATATATATATATATATATATATATATATATATATATATATATATATATATATATATATATATATTTCTACTTCAAACTGCACTTCTTTCCTATTGAATTAAAAATATAGTAATATTAATTTATTTTTGATTTGCAGGTTCTTCGCTATCTATTTCTAGCATACAATGTTCAAGAAGATAATTTGTTATTTACACTTTCTGATAAATTAACCTAGTTATATTATTTCACTTAAGAATGTCATGTAATGTGAAATATCGCTCAAATATATACAATTATTATTTTACATGAAAAATTAATAGCACTTGTTTCTGTTTTACCTGCTGGTTATAAGATTATATTTATTTGTTTAAATCGAAGTAAAAATATTGAAATTAATAGTTTTTTTTATAATATCATTATAAATTTGAAGTGGATTGCATTGAAGTGTCTTTTAAGTATTGAATTAGTGAACTAAAATATCGTATTAGTTTCCTTCATAGGCCTAGATAAAACACATAACTCTATAGGAGTGCGAATAAATTAAGCGCTTTCAGTGTCGAACTACAAGGACCAAGACTCTCTGAGAGAGCTGGCTATGTATATTACCAAACACAAAGAATTCCTTATTTCTTCACACAAAAATGATGAATAATAGAAACATTGGCATTCTCTCCAAAACATAGAACAATAGACAGCTGTTTCGATCTAATTTTATTTCATCAGTACTGTATACTTGGAATGGAATGAATTGTCCAATCTCTTCGTGTTTTCAACTTACTGTGGTTTATGAAGACCGCAGTACCTTCACCGAATGTCGCATGTAGCAAATATTCGTCTAGAAAAATTAAACGATTTTGTGATAATAGTACTGATGAAAATATAGAAATTATTGGATTTTCAATAAAAGAGCATTTTCACAAATTCATAAAATTTTTAAATCGTGTCCTAACTGATAATTTATATTCCTCGGAAATCTACCAGACTAGTGCTGAATGATGTTGAATTCTACTGATTAATGTATGTTTCTTATATGCTATTATTATTTGCTCATTTATTTTTCTAATTCTCCTCATGTACATGCTAAGCTGAACTTCTTAATCATGATAATTATTGCTCAATCGTCACTCTGTTTCTGAAGAACTAATAAAATTTAGAAGAATTGAGGCGTTCAGCGCAAAAGTGGACTAACCCCAAATAAGAACAACTGAGTAATTGGCCATTAAAAAAAACAGATAAATATAACATTTTATTTTACAGTTACTATAAAACCTGGGTTCTCTGTTTTTTGCATACATACTGAACACATTGGTAACTTTCAGTGTACAAGCAAAGTTTATTGTAAGAATGGAAAAATTTGATTCTGATGTGGGTTAGTCCAGTTTTGCATTAAATTATATTAAGTGTTTATAAGAATGGTACTTTAAGGAGACTGGAAATTATTTGGATAACGGTTGGATCAGGCAAAAATCTAGATTTTCTTGGATCATTTTATTAAGAATCATCATCACTAGAATAATCTATTAACGGTAGCTCTTCCTTTGCATCAGAATCAGCTTTAAGATTTTTATAATTTTCGTGAGGGGGGGCATAATCGAATAAACTGAGTAAATCCTTTTTTTTTCAATGGATTTATGAAATTTCCATTAGGATAAAAGTTGTCCACTTTTGTTAGCAATGTAGAGTTCCTCCTACTTACATCAATTTCTTTAAAATGTGGGAACTCATTATTAGAATATTTATAAAAAATCTTGAAAGGATGCTCTTTGATAAATCGCAGCCACTGAATTTTTAATCATTCCACTTTCGATTTTTTATCAGTGGTAGTTTTTCGGTTTATGATATTTGCTTCCAAAGTTTTTGTCGAAAAGAATTTATCCTCATCCATTAGAATAACTTAAATCGGCTTTTTTGTCGGGCAGCTCTAATAACATCAGTCCAATTATCTGGTACAAAAATATTTTGAAAATTTTTTTTTTCATTCTCTACTAGGCCAAAGTCTTGGTGACACGGTAAATAAGAATGGCCACTAACCAAAAATTTATCGTCAATTTCATTCACCGTGAACTCTGCATTGGAAACTATATATAGTTTCTCAGTTTTAACAAAATTCATTTAAGCAAAAACGGACCAACCCGCTTTAGTCCATTTTTACATTTTACTATAAATAAAATAAGGTGATTCAAGAACTAATTCCGTGCTGCCATCTAGTTTATATATACAAAAGGTGGATTAACCCATTTATGCTTTATTTTTACTGATGTTTAGGGTACATTGCAGCTACAAAGTTTAAAAATTTAAATTGTGGGTTAGTCTACTTTTGCGCTGAATTTATAACTATGAATCTTTCTTCCACAAACGGGCGATGGTCATGAAAGAATACCATAATTATTTTTTGTTGATTGTGAATAATCTTTTATTTTCCTGAAATAATACTCGATCCATATTTCAGTATATAATATGTGTAGTGTAATAATATTGTAGACTGTAGACGATAATATTGTAGCTATACTTACATTTTTATTGAGTTTTCAATATGATCTACTTACTTACTTTCCTTGGTAACATTCACAAGAAATTTTAATGTGATGAATTAAATGATGTTTTCTGATTAATGTGAATTCAGTTTTCCTACAGGTTACACATACACCTAGTGTACGACCCTACGGACCATACGGCAAATATGGCGTTCAGGATTACCAACCCCATCATTGCTATGCAACGATGCATTAGAATTTAAAGCTTAAGAGCTCTTACTGTTCCAAAAGTCTTACAACAGGGGAAAGCTTCTTTTGCAAGTGTGAATACATAAAGCTCAACTGTGGATATAAACTCCTTTACGATACACTTTATGGTTCTTTTCAACTTGGAACTGTGCGTACTGTTGCGATGCTACCGTTATAAACTTCACTTTCAGGAAACAGGAGAATCAAATATTGAATATTCTTGGAGTCTGGCTTAAGAAGTTGAGATAGAGATTCTTGTAACAATAGTCAAGTAGAGGATTAGTTTCACGAATTTTCCGAGACAGTGTATAAACTTTTCAACTTTCATAAAGTAAACGTGTCTAGAAACCTACAATTATAATGAAATGGTTTTCAATTTGTATAGGAAGAATATCATGAGTGTAGTTTTGACAGAGTCCTTTGTTCAGAACAGAAAAAGATCTGTTGGTATTTTGAACGAAATGACTATTCGCAGTGGCGGATTAAGGCTTGCCGCCGCCCTAGGCCCCGTTTGATGATCCCCCTTATTGATGAAAGGAATTTTTTCAATTTTGATCCAATATATAATATTTTGAAATAACTTCATTTTATCGAAATATAATTATAACATTACAGATAAAAAAGTGATAAACTTCAGACAGATAAATAATAATTGAAATTAATATCCATCAGTTGGAAATTATTTTTTCTGGCTTTGGTCTGCGCAAGAGCACAACTACTTAAATTTGATCAAATTTTAAAATTTTTGTTCTTGGATTTTTGGAAATTATTGAAGTTTGTAGATATAAACGAAAATTGTTGCAAATATGAGAACTATCCAATGATTTTTTCTTTCGATTTCAGATGAAAATTTAAATTTTAATTATTCTCCAATTATTTTGATGATTCAAAAATTGAATATGAAAGAAGATGAGATTTATTTTTAATAAAAAATTATTTGTATGACAAAAAATGTTCAGAATTTTAATATTCTCACTGAAAACAAACTGAGAAGGTATTGAGATTCTATAATTTCAAAACACTTCATACATTTTAGAATAATCTCACTAAAGAAACAAAAAGTGAGGATACAAAAGGAGAAGAATAATACTCGATAAAGATCTTAATTGATCTATTGAAAAATCAATATCTTACCCACAGATTGAAAAGTAGATTAAAAAATTGATTAATAATACTTATATAATATAAATTTCTTATAAAAACTAATCTGAACAATTTTTTAAAATGAATTTTTTTTCACCTCTAACATTTTGGAATTTCAAAAACCTGTCAAATTATGTCGCCCTAGTCCTGGGCCTCACAGGCCTAGCAAACAAAAATTTTCTATGAGGAAGTCAATATAATAGCGCGTAAATTATGAAATAAATGTTATAAAACCAACATGTAACATAAAATTTTGAAACGAACCTCAAAAGACAAAAGAGTAGTCACGCAGGTCAGCTCAAAAATAAAGGTGAATAGTAATGTGTGAAAATTTTACTTATTACGGTAAGCTTTCCATTAAACTCAGAAGCTATATTTCAAATCTAATTTTCAATCTACCATTTATAACAGAAAATATTCTTGGAAACGACGTCAAATAAAACAGATTAACTGTAAACTTTATTGGTTTATAACATGAAATGCAGTAATACCGAATAAAGACAGTATGACTAGAAATATGAATTAGTTTTTGCAGTATAAATGTTAAGCTCAAGAAGCTGATTATAACGCTATATATATATATATATATATACTTATATATATATATATATATAATATATATATATATATATATATTATATATATATATATATATATATATATATATAATATATATATAATCTCTTTGATAATTGATTAAGCAATAACAGGCTGGTTGAATCTTAAAAAACTCGATTTAATTAATAAATTGACGTTTCATTATGACATTCATAGTTATTCAAAATTTTGAACAAAATTGAAAATTCTTTGACATTTATTGACTTGAATGAAAATTGAATATTGATCTGTCTTGTTAAAAATTCTTTCAGTCTAATATTAACATTCAAAATTGTTTCATTAGAAGGCAAGGGAAACTACAGAAACCTTTACCTATGTAATGTTCGAAAAGTAGATAATAATAGAGTACTATTTATTTAACAGAAAGAAATTAGTCACGGGAAAATATTAAAAAAGTGAGAGCAAAATTATCGGTATAGGAACGTTTATATGGAAGCAGCCGTTGACACGTGTTTCGACTCTTTGGTCCTCATCAGAACGGCGTAGCTAAGTATTGGATTGAAAATTAGGAGATGAAAATAGTTTAATAAATAAAATCCTCTGTTATGGAAGAAAATCACTTATTTGTGGTTTATTGTTTGAACTCTCCGGTATTGGAGATTTGGTCAAACTTTGCCACGGAGGCGATTAATTCCATCCGAGAGATCTTAGAAAGAGTAAATTGATATTAAAAAAGAAAATTAGTTTTGGGAAAATATTAAACAAGTAAAGCAAAAATTATCGGTATAGTTCGTTTATATGGAAGTAGCTGTTTTTAATGAAATTTTTATAATAAAATCCTCTGTTATGGAAGAAAATCACTTATTTGAGGATTTTATTTATTAAACTATTTTCATCTCCTAATTTTCAATCCAATACTTAGCTACGCCGTTCTGATGAGGACCAAAGAGTCCGAAACACGTGTCAACGGCTGCTTCCATATAAACGTTCTATACCGATAATTTTGCTCTACTTTTTTAATATTTTCCCGTGACTAATTTCTTTCTGTTAAATAAATAGTACTCTATTATTATTATTTTCGAACATTACATAGGTAAAGGTTTCTGTAGTTTCCCTTGCCTTCTAATGAAACAATTTTGAATGTTAATATTAGACTGAAAGAATTTTTAACAAGACAGATCAATATTCAATTTTATCAAGTCAATAAATGTCAAAGAATTTTCAATTTTGTTCAAAAATTTTGAATAACTATGAATGTCATAATGAAACGTCAATTTATTAATTAAATCGAGTTTTTTAAGATTCAACCAGCCTGTTATTGCTAATAATTATCAAAGAGATTAAAAATAAATCACAGGCAACAAACAATTCGAATATATATATATTATATATATATATATATATATATATATATATATATATATATATATATACATATATATAAATATATAATATATATATATATATAAATATATATATATATATATATATATATATATACAGGGTCACTCACGGTGGATGGTAGGTTAGACGTTTACGGACAACGGGACACGACGGGAATTACTCTGAAAATTTGGTTTCGTGGGTAATTGAATTTGCCCTATCGATCTAAAATAATAGTGACGCTGCGGCGTTGCCGCTTATACTAAAAAGTAGCATCAACTGTGAAATTTCAAATGAGACACCCTATATATTATTCCATTTTTTGCATCTCTACCATTTTCCAATTGTTTTTGTATGATACTTCCCTATACCTATCTCCAGAGGTTTTCGAGAAATAAATGGTTTCCTTATTTTTTTGTGCAAAACATAGCTTCAATTAAATGTTCATTACTAAGGTATTCAGATTCGTAGGATGCTGAAATTTTAGGCGTAATTTACCAAGGTCCGACGTATTAGTAATATTCGAAGGAATTTGTTCTCCATTATACAGGGTCCTTCAAAATTTTCGATTTTAACGATAAATACAAAAATGGTAAAAAGTGCATTTTTTCTAATATAATACCCTGTATATTATTGAATATTCCGAAAGAAAATTGATATTTCTTTCAAATGATGTATCATGTTCCTATACCTAAAAAGTCAGTTTTTTGTAATAAAAGCAAGTTTCTATAAAAATCGGATTATTTTGCCATATTTTGTGTTAGGTAGCTATGAAATGCCAAGAAAAATGTCATTTGAAAATTTGACAATTAGTGCATCAACAATAAAACGTTCGCGCGTTCATTGACGAAAATTTGATTTGAAAACAATCAAAATGGAAGGCAATAACTATTCTCATGACGTTTTGATGAAGCTATTTATTGCACATGGTCAATGTGACCAAATAATAGCAAGAACATGCAGAAGATTCAATGAAATGTATACCTATTAACAACCAATAAACGAGAGAAAATTTGTACGTTTACAAAATAATTTTATCACTCATGGGTCAATACTGAAAGCGAAACGAAATTTACCAAAACCTGTTACTTTCGTAACAGGCGAGGGGGAGGCTGCAGCCCCATGGCTCCCCTCCTGGGTGCGCCAGTGTATATATATATATATATATATATATATATATATATATATATATATATATATATATATATATACAACCGTTGGCCGGCCAGGTCACCGGACCTAGCGCCTATAATATATTTAATATATATATATATATATATATATATATATATATATATATATATTATAGTATATATATATATATATATATATATATAATATATATATATATATATATTATAGTTATTATAGTTATAGGCTGGTTCGAGCTTCGCCTCACAATACTTCAATTGTCTGCAATATTTTGGCTGCAAATTTTGACAATATTTGGCTATCCAAATACCCTACCAAGGACCCAACCGTTGGCCGGCCAGGTCACCGGACCTTACGCCTATATCTATATATATATATATATATATATATATATATATATATATATATATTATATATATATATATAGATATATATATATATATATATATATATAATATATATATATAATATTATTATAGTGCGTTTAGGTCCGGTGTGACCTGGCCGGCCAACGGTTGGTCCTTGGTTGGGTATTTGCTAGCCAAATATTGTCAAAATTTGCAGCCAAAAAAATTGCAGACAATTGAAGTATTGTGAGGCGAAAGCCCGGTCTTGCTGAAAATATATTTTTCCTGAGCTCCATAAGCGGCAAATTCGTCAACAAGGGTTCAATATGTTGCCTTAAAATTTCTAAATACCATCTGAGAGTTTAGATGTCCATTATAAATGACGGGCTGATAATTCTACCCCTAAAAACACACTGCCACATACACTGAATCCAAATCTTACCTTGACTTTCTCTGCTCCACAATAGAAGGAGGTTTTTGTTGTGCGCCAAGAATGTGATTTATAGCGGTTGAAAATGCCGGCACTACTGAACATGAGCTTCATCTGGCCAATTAACAATTTGATGAAAAAAATCAAGCACTTTGTTTACAATTTCCCAGGAAACCAGTGGCAAAAAGACCATGCGGCGTTCAAAATCTCCTGGTCTGAGTTCATGCAACTCTACTGGGGCCTATATGGCTTGAATTTATACTTTTTAAAATTCGCCTAACGTTAGTTCTTGGTAGGCCTTGTTGAAATTTTTAAATTTCGCAATTGACGTTTTCGCATTATTAGCAACAGCTCGTAAAACGAGCTATTTTCTTTCCAATTCCTATCCCTAGTTGATGCATATGATTTTTGGCTTATCTTTTCAAATTGACCACTATCAATTAGGTTGTGTCGCAATCTTGCGAAAAAATGTCTTTAAAAAGGTTGCCTTCTGTCTGGATACCTCTCGCAATACAAATTGTTCGCTGCATCTACATTTTCCTGGTTAGTATAAAACAGGACTATCCATATCCCATTTTTTCATAATCATCATACTTCATTGCAAATGTGTTTGAAAAATGAATAAAAACCACAAATTGAAGAGCGTCTTTACTACTTATATCAAAATTTGACAGCTACTAGTGAACACTTGTTTCCTGTTTTATTGCCGCTTCGTCCAAAGCCTACTTGTTCATAGTGTGCGTTTCAAAGTCTACATGAATAAACTTAAAAGCTCTGAATTTCAGAGATGACTCTAGTAAAACGTCAAGTGTGCTACATTTTTGAAATGGTAATTTTAAGTTCTATCGTAATATGCAGAAATATACAGGGTGTCTTATTTAAAAAAATGATTTTTCCGCCAATAACTGTTGATGTATGATTAGAAAAAATAAATAACTAGACCATTGAATTCTACGTAAAAAAGTGCTTCGAGGATGTTTTCATAGAACCAAAGAATTTTAGACAGGAAAAAAGGTACAGCAACTTTTCGAAAATGAACATTTTCGAAAAACATGCTGTAACTCAGAAACGATGATAGATATCGATAAGCGGTTTTCACCATTAAGTTTGTCATAAAAATTGAGCCTCAGACACCGCCATCAGTTTTCATCTATCTAGTTTAAAAACAGGACTTTACCTTTAAAAGTGTCCAATTTGGCCCATCCTGTACAATATTCGCTTGTGTTAACTAAGAGCGTGACTTTCATCACTCTTTTACTCTCGCATATTCAGATTGTTCCCGCAGCGAAATCTCCTCTAAGCCTGGCGTAAGGAACTTCGTTCCAATAAGATTTCAGTTTATCACTTTGTAGAAGTTTGAAACCTCATAGCACGAATAGATAAATCTACTAAAATTAGAGTATTCTTATACTGAAAATCCCAATCGATTATTCGATTCGAGATTTATCATTTGTCAAGTTACCAAAATAAAATTTGAATACCTACCTATTTACTCACTTCATAATTTTATCACTAGAAAAATCTAAATTAGGTATATAAAAATTCAACGAAAATTATTTTTGACAACACCGTCAATACTATATCTCTGCTATGAATGTAAAGAACTTCCTAAACTATGACTGAACCGTGGAAAAGAGACCGTAGGTACCAATATACCTGATGCAATAGAATAGATCCTCCAAGCAAAAGTAGAATGCAATGCACATTGTGGCTTTGAGTAAGTTTGGTAATAATTCACATTTTCAACTAGCGAAATCAGTTATTTTCAACAAATTGCTAGATGCGTCTTTTATGATGTAGTAAACACTCTCAAATTATGCCGTTAACAGTTAAACATATAATATTGGTTCAATCAAATATGAATATTTCTACGTATAAAGAATATTTATCTTGTGCCATCCATTGGCAAGTTGCAGAAGTCGATCCCGAATAAAGGCAACGAGTCTATGCAGGTAACCTACATTCATTCGCTACCTCGAGAGTATAAATACTGTTGATAGATGGCGCAACGAATACAGATCAATACATTACAGAAATCTCTATTCTTTATCTTCTTAGAAGTTCGTTCGCATAGAATTCTGCTGTTTGCTGTTGAAGTTTCAGATAGGTAATGGAAGTGCAAGCTGCTGTCACAAATTTTGAATAAATAACTGTCTACAACATTTATGTCATAACCGAAATGTGTAAAATTGTCAAGAAGGAATACCGGCGAAAACAATTTGAATTTATGTAAATAAAATGTATACCAAAAAGAATCACAGTGCTGTGCCTTTCTTTTATCGAAAATTAATTTTGAGTTAACCTTAAAAAATTGACATACAGAAGCATAATGTCAACAGATCAGTTAAGTCTTACAATGAAATGAATGAATATTGTTATATAAAATATACCTACAGTGATTAACGTCTGTCAGTTTTGGTTTTATTAGTCGCATTTACCAGAACATAATAGACTATTGCACAGTACCGAAAGTCAACAATGAGGTGCGGTGGTTTTTATATCCATTTTAGACCTCCTGGACCACTATTTTCGAATTTTTTTTGATGTCTGATATAAGTATATGGATATATATATATATATATATATATATATATATATATATATATATATATATATATATATATATATATATATATATATATATATATATATATATATATATATATAAATATATATTATATATATATAGGTTATATGTATATATATATATATATATATATATATATACAAATATAAATATATATATATATTTATATATATATATTTATATATATTGTTATTTATATATTTATATATATATATATATATATATATATATATATATATATATATAAATATATATATAATATATATAATATCTCCAGAAGCCTCCATCAGACCAAATGAGCTGAAATTTGGAGATCATGGTGTTTCTTGATGTACAAAAAAAATAAGATTCGGGTAAGTAAGTTCAGCAAAAAGGAGTAAATTTTTTGGAAAAAAGGTAGAAAAGTGTAGAATTTAATTAACTACAACATATCGGAATTTCACCCCCCAAATTGAGTTAGAGGGTTACATATTTGTGAGTGAAAAGCATTCTGGCGGGATATACTTTTTTCTCACCGCCCCTTTTTTATGTAGAGATTTTTTTGTTTTTTCGTGTGTTTGAGGATTTTCGCAAGTCCATGTTTATCCAGATTGAGTTAGATGGTTGAAATTTAATAAGTTTATGTAGAGGAAGTGCACTGTAATTGTTCACTAGTGCACGAATTACCTTGTTTTAATGTAGAAATTTTTCATGATTTTTGAGGCTTTTCCGTCACCCACAAGTTCAACTAATAATTGAGTTATAGGGTTAAGATTTGGTACGTGGATTGATTTGTCGTTAGGGAAGTGCACACAATTGAATTGTTCTACTATTTTTCATGTTGAGATTTCAAGTATTTTAGAGGATTTTCGAGCATTGCGCATCTCTATAGCAACTACAAATTCGAATAGAAGGCTGAAATATTCCACTTTAATTCGGTTGATGTTGAAGAAGTGCTGAATGGGGGTTGCAAATTCTCATCTCACCACCGCAATTTTGATGTATCAATTTCATATATTTAAGATTTATGTATCCCTTCAGTCCCTCCAAAGTTAAGAACTTGTATGTAGAAAGAACAAACATAAGGGGAAAATTCGACTTTAGTGACTGAGATCTGCTCTTCACTCGTTTTTTTTCATTCAACCTGATTTCTTGTTTATATAAAAAATATAACTTGGTTCGTCACTAGAAGAATTTCTTCTACATTTCCTTCAATGAAAATCCTCATCGGATAAGTGAGATATATTGTAAAATTCATCAAATTGCCTAGCCACACTGACCTGAAAACTCGTAAATATTATTCACTTTAGGTGAAATATTATAAGAATGTTAGTTATTATATTCTTCTTATTCGACGGTTTTCATTTCAATCGACAATTAATTCACATTAATTCTCATTCCTTATTATAGAAGTTAAAACAGGTAATTTAAGTACAATACTTGCCTTACAAATTTGCGACTGTGGTTCTGCGGAGATTGAAAATATATTTTTTTATCCTTCCACGATAACCTCTAATAATGCTTTTAATAACGGTTAATGTACACTTAACATTTTTGACTGACGGTTTTCATTTCAATCGACAATTAATACAATTTTTTCAAATTAATTCTCATACCCTTTTACAGAAGGTAAAACAGGCAGTTTACAATATTTCCCGGAAAATTTGTAAGGAAGTTGGTTTACAAATTGGTGTTGAATATGAGTCTGAAGCTTTGGATCTGATCTCAGAATTGGTTTTTAAAAAGATGGCGTATTATGGAACGGATCTTGAAGCTTTTCAGAAGTGAGTAAAGTATGAGTTGTTGAAATATATTAATTGAAATAATTATTTCACGTCGTTTGTTTAAGACATGCAAAGCGATCTACAATAAATGCAGATGATGTAAAACTTCTTGTAAGAAGGAACAGCTCTCTGGTGAGTTATTTCCTCAGATCTACTGAATTGTTATTATTTAATTGGTCGATTTCAGAAAGAGCTGGTTGAAAATAAAACTCAATTACTTATGGCCAATAAACCTCCAGAAACCGCAAATGGCAGCACTAAAAGAAAGCGTAAAGCAACAACTTCTTAAAGAGAATATTTGAATACTATATGGACTATAAATGTCTCACAACTTGATGAAATGAAAATAACTTGTAAATATATATTTATAAATTTTTTTTTTGGTACAAACACAACACTTGATATTCCAGAGTTTCATATCGAATAAATTTTCAAAAATGCTCTGAATTTCCACACCGCCAATTTAGATTCGTTTTCACAATGTTCATTGTAATTATTTGTTTTTGAAATTATGTTTGATTACATTTTTTACTTTTTTCACTGAAAATAAATCCTTGTCACTTAATGAAAAATTTCTTAAGTTTCTGAGTTAATTTTCTTTCCTTAAAAATTCCAATGTTTAAGAAAAAGTCCAGAATTTTACATCGGAGTTGAACTAGTTTAATTGAAAAAATTTAACCAATGAAAATTTTTTTGTCACAAAATAAATGAATAATGAAATAGACATTTTTTTTTTAAATGTCACTCGTACATTGTTGTAACTCGTTCAATTATTAACAACACTCTTGCATGATTATCGGTAACGTTTAAGCACTCGTGGTGTTACCCCGTGCAATTCTCTACTCTTTGAAAAATATGAGAAGTTTCTTGAGCAAAATATATAGTAATTGTGAGATTAAATATTTTTCTTTAAATTTCACTCATACAATGTTGTAACTCTTGTAATTATTAAAAACAAGCTTTCATGATTATCGGTAATTTTTAGGCACTCGTGATATAGGTACCCCCGAAAATTTTCTGATATTTAAAAAAATTATCAAAAGCTTCCTAATATATGATTGTGAAATGAAATATAAATTTTTTTTGAGTGTTCCACTAGTACATTATTGTAACAATGTACTGAATTATTGAATGGAAATTCAAAAACATTAGTGGAAATTTCACGTTTTAATGTGCACGCTCCAGCCAAATGAAACCAAAAGACAGTAAGATTCACTCGCGTGAAGCAGAAGCAGTTCTCATCTGCGAAGCAGGCGTGCTAGGTTCGAATCCTGGGTTACGTATGGTTGTTTGTGTATTTCTATGAGTTTTAGTGATTCAAATAATTCATTAGTTGGGTAATGTACAATGTTTACAAGCCCATTGGCCGTTCGGAGCCGACTTTCAACAACTGTAGTTCCCTATTGAGATAAAATAGAGAATAACAAGGGCGTACCCCCGAAAATTTCCAGATAATTAACTGCAAAAGCAATTAGCAACACCAAGGCAAATTAAGTTGTAAACAGTAAATGAGAAGAAGTATTTTTCAATAAGAAGTAAGTCGTTTTTCTACATAATATTAGTTACTGTATTCTGATGACATAGAGCAATGAATTCGTCCATGATTAATAGAACGGCTAATTCATTATAATTCAAGTTGTTTGTTTCAAATTGAACTATTTTCATTGTGAACGAAACTCATTGTTTTGATGTTACTTTTCATTCTACGTTTTAATTAAAGTAAGTCAAAAGATTTGTGATCCCAAGGAGAATGGCCGGTCGTTTTGAAGGCATTAGTTTTATAACTATTTTTGAATTACCTACAGAGTTTAATTCATAGTATGGTTTATTGTATTCTTGTGATTAATGAATGGCATTTATGTGTCTGTCCCTCTTTTTCTATTTCGTCTCGGTTTAGTTGATGGAATTTATCATTACTACGGGATGATTGATCATGACGAAAATGAAAGGTTTTCACTACACAAGCTTACAAATTTTTTATCCTTCCACCATAACCTCTAATAATGCTTAAAATGACATATAATGTACACTTCATATTTTTTTAGATATTCTTAAATTTTATTTGCTGCACGAGTTCAGAAAACAGACATCAGCAAATAAAAAGTGCGTATTTGCTTCTAGATGATAAAAGAGGAAGAATAAGCAATGTATATATCACGACATAGGCGTATTTACGTAAGTTTGGCGTCTCAATCTGGTAAAAATTCCAAAAATGTGTCGAAGACGATTGTTTTCACTTGACCTAGAGTTTTAACTGATGGATACGGATTTAGCGAAAAAAATTGCAGAATGTCATATGTGTGCTAAAAAGCGTAGTAAATTGAAACAGTATCAATTTCCATCGGTTGTGATAATCAAATTAACATTTCGAACAATTACCGTCTAGGGTAGTTTGTTGATATTTCGATGCTTCGTGAACTCTTATAACCAGCTCCGCTAGGAGGTTTGTTTGATTAGTTTCAAATAAATGTCCTAGTTCACTTAATTTTATAACCACGGGCGTGTTTTCCGTTTAACACGAATAATTCTTACTTATATTCATTTGCCATTGCGATAAAATTCGGGGCGATTGCTGCCTGCGGTGTGTAATGTTGAATCACATCGAATTGATGTGTCAGCTTTACTCTTGCTTAGCGAATATGGTAGCCACCTTCGGGTGTTCCGGGCGTAATTGTTCTCGTGGCCGAAATGTTTTCTTCTGTTCTGAAAGACGTGGTTCAATTGTTTCCGACTGGTGGCGCTGTGTCATATTTATATGTCATGGAGTTGCTAGAAGAAATATGTATGACCGTTTGAAATGTTGGTTTGGTTATCACTCCCGGTGATGGATGATACTGATGAGCCCCGAAAGGGCGAAAAGTCTGTCTATCAATTTCCATCGGTTTGGATAATCAAATTAACATTTCGAACATTTACCGTCCAGGGTAGTTTGTTGATATTTCGATGCTTCGTGAACTCTTATAACCAGCTCCGCTAGGAGGTTTGTTTGATTAGTTTCAAATAAATGTCCTAGTTCACTTGTTAATTTTATATCTATATATATATATATATTATATTTTTTATATATATATAGGTAATATATACGGTATTATATATATATATATATATTTATATATAGTTATATATATAAATATATATATATAAATATATAAATATATATATATATATATAAATATATATATATATATATATATATATATATATATATATATATATATATATATATATATATATATATACCCAAACGTTTTTAGTTTCTTTCGCAAAATATTTTTTTATCAAACCAATATTTTCATATGTACCTATAGTGATTGTGTATATTCAAAGATCGATATTCTTAAATTCGAACCCGCAATAACATTTTGATTTAGAATTGAGAGAAGTAAAAACTGAACAACAAATCGAAAATATGATAGCAAAAAAAATACGAATAGGTAGATATTCAAATATTTTTTGAGCCTTCTGGTATAAAGTTAAGTACTATTATACACTTCTACTTAAATTTTAAACACTAGGGAGGTCTGCAAAATTCATTGGAAATCCTGGGTTGAAAAAAATTATTGTAGTTGGGGCATAAATCTGAAATCCATTCGTATTTTATAAAATTTTTTATATATATAATATTTATATATTTATATATATTATAAATTTTTATATTTTTTATATGTATATATACATTATTTTT
>JARQZK010000390.1:0-19491 GCA_030704885.1 Cynegetis impunctata | reverse complement strand
ATATATATATATATATATATATATATATATATATATATATTAATTAGTTTCTCCAGTTAAGGAAAATTGGAAATAACTGTGTGAACATGTGGAAAACTTGGTTGAACATGTGGGAAAACTAGGAGATATTCAACAAAGGAAAGCTTTCAGAGAGCATTTTCAGAAAGAAACGGTATAAGGAATACTCATTAGTCCCCTAATTCCAAATGGCCACCCCATGTATTTAGCGGAGTTCGATATACAATCACATGCAGTCAACAAGACTTATATAAAGCTTTTACCGATATTAAGCTCAACTACAATCGATCAGAGTATATGAATGTATTCAAGTAGGGAATTGAAATTCGGAATCATAATAATCCTAGTTTTTATCTATTGTATATCCATAATAAAAATAATAATCCTAATTATTCCTATGTAGCAATAACAAATGAGTCTCACTTCCATTTTTCAGATTTAATGTTCATGTTATTTTAGGTTTACCATGTTTCGTTTTCGATAAAAAAACAGATTTAAGGCAATCTAGGTGTGATTAACACAAATAAGATCGAATAATGTCGATTCATATGTTTGTCATTAATGTTGATTCAATATTACTAAAATATCCCAAAACGTGTAGAAAATCAAATCAGTGCAAAAAAAAACTTTCTGTAGATCGGTCGGGCTGTTATTTCTTTCGATAACTTTTGAAGGAACTGAACTACTAACGTCAATTGGTGGCAGTTTGGTGCACAAATAGGTATCCATAACGGAACAGTTTGGATTTTGTTTTGAGCTAATTTGGTGTGGGAGAACTGGAGTAGAAATGTTAGAGTTCGAATGAAAAATAACAACCCTAGCTACATAATGTGATAATGAGAATAACTTTAATGATCGAATGGGAAGCTTCATGGATATCACTCGGATTGATTTACACGGACATGCTTACATAGGCATCATAATTTTAGAAGGAATCACCCGATAATAAGAAATGAGTAAGGAAAACTTGTAACTTTCGGAATTATTACAAATTCGATGAAATATTATAAATAGGGACAAAAGCATGATTTTCGGATAAAAATCTTCTCTATGACGTTTGTGATAACTAATATCAATGTAAAATAATAGCATCTTATCGAAATATAAGCTAAATGAAAAGAATAATCTGAAAAAGAATTGTATTCTGAACAACACTAGCTACAGAATATGGGAATGTTTTCAATGATTGAATGAGTGGCCTTATGGATCTCACTCTGGTTTATTCTGATGGGACCTTTGATTAATGACTTTATCGACAGATCCAGTTTCTTTAAGAGAGAAATTCAAGAATAACTGGTCTGTTGTTGTTAAGAGAAAAAAAAAGCAAATGTAAATATATATATATATATATATATATATATATATATATATATATACAGAGTGTCCCACCGGGAAAGAACGCGATCTGTATATGGAAAACTACACATAGGAAAATTTTGAAAATTTGACAGTATACTAATGTTGATAGGGGCAACTCGACTAAAATATTTTCAAGATGGTGGTATCTACTTCCGGTTATACCGGAAGTAGATACCAACTTGCTTATTTTAAATTGGACACCCTATATATCAATACATTTTTGGGTTCTACGCAAGATTCTAGGCAGATTTTATGTATTATGTCCTATACCTAAGTCTAAGCTTTTTTGACATATTTAGGTTTTTATGTCAAAAACGACGATTGCAAGCCCAAATATAATTATCAATTTTTCCTATAAGGAAGCCTTTTTCACTTACTTTGGGTTGAATTGCTTGTTGAAAAGGACCTACTTTAATAGATTTTGTATAATATTTGGATAACTAATCATACAGAGTGTTCAAAAAATAAGATCAAAACGAGATTGAGAAAACTGACAAAAATCAATTTTTTCAAATGGAAACCCGCCATTTTTCTTATTTTGTAGTATTAAGCATTCAAAAAGAAGTTAACTTTGTACAAGGTTATCTATATCTAAAATTTGAAGTTTTCGAAATATTGCCAATTTCATATTTTTATATGGCGATTTTGCATTTAATCGTTAAACAATTAGATCTAGGATAGCCACGATCGTATTTGACATTTCAAATCATCGTAATGGCACTCCGGTTAAATTATACAAATAAAAATTATTTAAACTTATTTATTAGTTATGGACAATGTGATAAAGTTATTCCAAGAACATGTGATACATTTACTACCCGATATCCTCATAAACAAGGACCATCAGCAAATACTGTTGAACGATTATATAAAGAACTTTTGATCCGTAAAGGCAAAAGTGTACAAAAAAAAAAGTTGTTAATAATGAAAATATTGAAATAGCAATTTTGGGATATTTTGAAGCATATACAACAAAATCTTCAAGGCAGGGAGCATGAGAATCAGGCTTATCTAAATCGTCAGTTCTAAGAATTTTACGGAAACACAAATATCATCCCTATGCTATCCATATTTTCATTAGTGCAGCATTTGAATGAAACTGATTTTGCAAGAAGAATGGAATTCTTCGAATTTATACTACTTCGGACACAAGAAAATGTTTCTATTTTGAACATGTGATACATTTGTGACACGATATCCTGAAAAACAAAAACCATCACCAAATACTATTAGGATTATAATTATAGAAAACTTGAATAACTTTGGATCCGCAAATGAAAAGTATACAGAGATAAACTAGTTATTGAAAATGAAAATATTGATATCAAAATGGAAATTGAAATGTTAAAAAAATTCTCTAAGTAAATTTTCGAATTGGTGTCCTTGAACTTCTAAACATTTTTCGCATCTAAGCAGCAATTGTTCATGGGTGGCTCTTCTTATCACATGTTCTTGAAATAACTTTATCATATTGTCCATAAATAATAAGTAAGTTTAAATAATCTTCGTTTGTATAATTTAACCGGGGTGCCTACCTACAGTTTAACGCCGGTTCCGAACGGCCAATGGGCTTGTAAACAATGTACATTACCCAACAATTAATCTCATAACTAGAATCACTAAATTCAAGACATACACAACACCCAAGAGCAAGGTGGGACTCGAACCGACATCCTCGGCTTACTTGCGGTGCACCTTACCGCTGGTTGAAATGTCAAATACGATCTTGGCTATCCTAGATCTAATTCTTTAACGCCAATGTAGAAATCGCCATGTAAAAATATGAAATTGGCAATATTTCGAAAACTTCAAATTTTAGATATAGATAACCTTATATAAAGTTACCTTCTTTTTAAATGCTAAATACTACAAAAAGAAAAATGGGAGTTTCCATTTGAAAAAATTGATTTTTGTCAGTTTTCTCAATCTCGTTTTAGATCTTATTTTTTGAATACTCTGTATGATTAGTTATCCAAATATTATACAAAATCTATTAAAGTAGGTCCTTTTCAACAAGCAATTCAACCCAAAGTAAGTGAAAAGGGCTTCCTTATAGGAAAAATTGATAATAATTATATTAGGGCTTGCAATCGTCGTTTTTGACATAAACACCTAAATATGTCAAAAACGCTTAGACTTAGGTATAGGACATAATGCATGAAATCTGCCTAGAATCTTGCGTAGAACCCAAAAATGTATTGATATATAGGGTGTACAATTTAAAATAAGCAAGTTGGTATCTACATCCGGTATAACCGGAAGTGCCACCATCTTGAAAATATTTTAGTCGAGTTGCCCCTAACGACATTAGTATACAGTCAAATTTTCAAAATTTTCCTATGTGTAGTTTTCCATATTCAGATCGCGTTCTTTCCCGGTGGGACACCCTGTATATATATATACACATAAATGATAATGATAATTCGAAAAACATTACTTGGTAAATAAGAAATTGTTAACAGAAAAATATCACAATTAGGAAGTATCTTCAAACATTTTTGTAATGACTAATAATGAAACGAAATATATTCTTCGAACAATATGAATAACACTGTCAATTGCATTTAGACATAATAATTATAGTATACAAAAATATGAGCCTCTGACAAAACAGAGAAATAAGTAATTTCACAAAATGGATTTTCTATTTACTATCGATATAAACAGGTTGAAAAGTTTTCGTCAAAAAAATATCATGAAATCAGGAAAATATCCAATTTACTAGAGGATCTAAAAGTTCAAAAACATGATTTTCATCACTATTTTTGGGCCGAACCTGTTCCATCTTGAATTAGTTAGCTTTCCTATTTTTGAGAAAACGTTCTCTGATCGAACCGAAGTCCTAGGAATGCATGAATATTTCATTGTAAGCTCATATGAAGCTCAGGTAAAATCAATTTATGCTTTGACCAATATTCAATGGAAAAAATTTTTCTCTTAAGTTATGGAATTTCCCAATATTGCCTTATTGTCGCTGCAACCAATGATGATGGGGTAGAAAGTTTTTCAATTTCTAATAGATTCTGTTCGAAATTAGACCATTTGTCACTTAGAAAAGGTTTCGCTTGTTTACTGAATGCGAGCCTATGATGGTTGGGAGGGAAGATTTTGTTCACGAGATTGATTCTCAACTCAATAAGTTGACTAATGTGCTCTGCAACCCATTTTTGCACATTGGAAGCATTGTTATCAGAACCAAGTCTAATTTTCTAGAATCTTGGATCCAAAAAGGCAGTTTCCGCAATAATCTTATTACTCTCTATGCTATCGAACCTGTAGTCGGGGCAAACTAACATAATTTTAATCAGAATACGGAAAAATAGAAACCAGAACTAGCCCAACGGGAAATGGTTGGGGGGGTTACTAACAAAAAAAAAATAAATGCAGTTACTGACCTTGTGGACTAAATTAAGGGGGGTGGGTAAAGTGATCAACAGCAAAGTTGTAGGTAATAAAAAGATCTTTCATTTTTGTTGAGGGTACTTTTCATCATAACCTCAAAATTATCAAGAAATTTAAAAATTTTCCAAAAAATTATTAAATTTTCGTTTTTATATTATAACTTTTATAAAAATTGATGGATTGTTATGAAACTTGGTGAAAAGATACCTTTATATATTATAAATAACTAAAAAAAATTTCTTCTATTTAAGAATATGCTAAAAAATGCAAAAAACGAAAAAAGTCAATTTTGAAAAAATAAATTTTCAGTAATTGTTGATAATTTTGTTTAAATTTCAAACAAATGTTAAAATTAATTTCACCAATCGATTCTACGTGAAAAAATATTTAAGAAACTGTATTTTGTTGTTAAAAATTACTCCAATATTTAGGGGTGGTAAAGGGTTGCTTCTGGAGGGTGAATAAACTAATGATCGTTCTCATGCAATTTTCGGCTAAAATTGACGTTAAACAAAAATTAGTAATCAATAAAAGTTGTAGATTTTGAAAAATTCTTCAAGTTTTGTAGAGGTCGTTTTTACCATAACCTCAAAATTTGTACTTTTTTACATTTTTTACTTTTTTAAACTTTCTTATTTTTTCTTTTCTTCTTATTTTTGTGTACTTAGTAGACAAAATGTGTTGTTGAATAGAAGTATTATAGTTGTTACTTTAATTTGGAAAAAAATGTTCAAGATTTTGAGGAAACTCATAGGAAGTTCATGAGGAAAATATGTATTTATTTTGTTAAAATATGATCGAAACTTAAAAAAAAGAACTTTTTATTATAAAAGAATGATTATATCTTAAGAATACACATTGCAAACTACACTAATCTTTTTCTTTTATTTACATGAATCAGTTCTTCTTCTTCACCCTCCGATTCTTCGCTAAACTGCGAATCTTCACACTCCATCTCTTCTTCAAAATCATCTTCGACTTCCTCATTGTTTATATTATTGTGAGGACTTGGCTCTTCGTCTTCACCATCGCTTACATCTTCTGAAACTTGTATATTGCAACAATTACCAGAATCTTGACAACTCCTGCAGAGATCTGCGTAGCAATGGTATGGCGGAAAATAAAAGCCTCGTGTGTAACAAATACCCATAGAGCCTCTATGATTGAGAGATAGGTGTACTGTCTGTAGTTCTGATCATGCGCGTTAATCTTTCCGTATATTTTTTCTAATTTTTGAAGTTTTCTAATATCATTACTATAATACTTTTATTCAACCACACATTTTGTCTACTAAGTACGCAAAAATAAGAAGAAAAGAAATAATAAGAAAGTTTAAAAAAGTAAAAAATGTAAAAAAGTACATTTTTTGCATTTTTTTTTAAATTTTGAGGTTATGGTAAAAATGACCTCTACAAAACTTGAAGAATTTTTCAAAATCTACAACTTTTATTGATCACTAATTTTTTGTTTAACGTCAATTTTAGCCGAAAATTGCATGAGAACGATCATTACTTTATTCACCCTCCAGAAGCAACCCTTTACCACCCCTAAATATTGGAGTAATTTTTAACAACAAAATACAGTTTCTTAAATATTTTTTCACGTAGAATCGATTGGTGAAATTAATTTTAACATTTTTTTGAAATTTAAACAAAATTATCAACAATTACTGAAAATTTATTTTTTCAAAATTGACCTTTTTCGTTTTTTGCATTTTTTAGCATATTCTTAAATAGAAGCTAAATTGTGTCTCTGATTTATCAAAAAGTAGACGAAAAAACAAACAAAATGAGCTTAGAAAAATCTATTTACGATGATTTTCCACCATACAATTTTCGTCTGAAAAAAGGACTTTTTAAAAAAAAAATTTTAAATCAAAAATTTTCCATTATTTTCTTTTGAAATTGTTTTTGGTTATTTATAATATATAAAGGTATCTTTTCACCAAGTTTCATAACAATTCATCAATTTTTATGAAAGTTATAATATAAAAACGAAAATTTCATTATTTTTTAAAAAATTTTTAAATTTCTCGATAATTTTGAGGTTATGATGAAAAGTACCCTCAACAAAAATGAAAGATTTTTTTATTACCTACAACTTTGCTGTTGATCATTTTTATCTCCGACGTCAAATTTTCTCGTAATACGCGTCCAAACTATTGACTTTGACTTTTTTTCACTTTAACCCCCCCCCTTAAGTTAGTGTCCAGGGTCAGTAACTGCATTCATTTTATTTTTTTCATGTTAGTAACCCCCCCAACCATTTCCCGTTGGGCTAGATCTGGTTTCTATTTTTCCGTGCTCAAATTTAGTTTGCCGCGACTACTGCGTGTAATGGATTCTTATAATTGTTGTTCTGAGTTAACTATGGCTGTCTGTTTAGGTACTGAAATTCTCTTATCAACGGAATGATAAGAGATATTGTGGGGTACTTCACCAATAATTACCTATTCTTCCCCATCTGAAAACTCTGGGAAATTGTTCACAGCAATACAAAGTTGATCATCAATTTTCACAAGTCTTTCCATCATAACGAAATTTGAATTCCAATGAGTGACATCTTGCTTCACTTCCAAAATTGTTAAACTCTTCTGTTGTTGAACCGAACTAAGTTTATTACTAGCAACAACAATTGAAGTGTCCACAAGTGCTCTGCATTTTTTCAATATTGTATTCAATTGTATGTGCCATAGCTGTCTCTCAAATTCAGTGTATGTGCAACACAAGGTTGATGAAATATCTGTAAAAACTCGTTCATGTCTTTTTCAACATTTGATCTATTATCTGAAACCCTTGAACAAGTGATTATCTTGCCTCCTTTGTAGTGCAAATAGCTATTTGACTGTAACGAATCATAAAATAAATATTCATTTCCTAACTGAATTGCCTCATATGAAAACATTGTGATACATGGTGTTTCACGGTCGATGGCCGATGGCACCTCAGAAATTTACAGAAAACTAGACATATAATCATGATGGTTACACGAGTAATTGGCTCCGCTCCATAATATTTGCAGGGCTACGACGTTGCCGCTCACACTGAAAAGTAGTAATATCTTTGATATTGCAAAAGAGGCATCTTGTATATTATTGCACTTTTCGCTGCGCTATTGCTTTTCAAATATTTCTCTATCACCATAATGAAAGCTTTGATATTCAATTTGTACCTATATTGTTTAGACTTAAATATCGTTAGGCGGAAAAGTTTTCCGATTAAGATCAGCCATGTTTAAATTAAAACTCAAAAACTATTAAGTGAATATTAATTCAAAGAAGTTTCGGATTCTGAGATTTTTTCAGTTCATCTGAGGATCATAGCTATTTCCACATTTACATGAGTATAAGCTCTGATGTTAATTATTCATGTCATGAGTTGATGCATTTATTAATATGATTTTCATTCTTTATGACCAACAGTTAATTCATTCGAATTGCTATGCATGATCATGCAATGCTGCTATCAAATCACTTTAATTGAAATATCTTTTATGATATACTTTTTGTAGCGATATGTCTATATATTGCATGCCCGTTTCGTCAAACGAATGAACATTATCAAGAGTTGAAGAAGAAACTGCCGAATGTCAAAATTGTTTTGTAATAGCTGTATGTTATTTTCAGGAACTCTTATTCGATTCAGACATTTTGAGCTGATTGAACTTGAGCAGATTATCGTAACGATATAATTTATTTATATGGTGCAAACAAATTGTGCGTCTTATTTTTCATGAAATCTTGGTTTACCAAATTTTTTGAATGAATAGATTTATGTGATTATCACGTAATCTTCAGTCCGGATACTGAGTATTTAGTATGAATTCCTTAGTATACATAAAGCTTCTGCTATTGGAAGTTAAGATGAATTAACAATATTTTATGGTTATTATTTGATAATGTTCACATCGGGTTTTCGATTTTCAAAAAAGGCAAATGAATTTATATTATAGTAGATCTAGTAGCAGTATTATTCAGTACGAACGTGGCTTATGTAACAGTATCCAGCCTACAATTATTCTTTAGTTATAGTTATTAACGTATCAAGGATACTATAAGAATAATAAAGCTCGAGGTCAATTGTGTGTTTCCCGAGGACCTTTGGCCCTAGGGATATACGTTGACCGAAAGCATTATCAGATCTCGTCACTTGACGTATATCCTTAAAATGTTTCGCAAAATACGTCTCGTGACCCGGACGTATAATCGAGTATTTTCGATTGCTCGAGTGGTATTCGTTATGATTATATAACGAATAATAGTAGTAGTATATTATTTCATAAGGAGGAGAAGTGTCACTTTTCATGGCGAGCTTAAGCTTACCCGCCGAACGGCTTACCCGCCGAACGGCTTACCCGCCGAACGGCTCACCCGCCGAACGGCTTACCCGCCGAACGGCTTACCCGCCGAACGCAGTGAGGCGGTTAATTGAAAGCGAGTCATGAAAAGTCACTTCTACTCCGAATGAAATATGTTATTTTATTTTCAAACGTTTTCAAATTCATAAAAATCTGAATATCCATTTTTGGATTGATTCGCATTTACGCACATAATTCTATCCACTTACGATCGTTATGAATTATGGAACATTAGCCTAGTTACGAAAAATTGATTCTGACAGATATAAAGTAAAATAATTGATAGTTATAATTCGCAACCTGGTGAGAAGTGGTTGAAAGTGAAAATGACGTTTGAATTGGAGAATTTTTTGTTCATGGTTACCAATTCATCTTTTGCATAGTAACACTTTTCCTGCCGCCGGCCGGAAAAGTGTTGCACACTCCTCCTCCTTGGCGGAGAAATAGAACTTTTCGATGATCCTGTCAATCGAGAAATGACGTTATTATTGTACGTTTGAAAATAATAATTATTTATACAACAAGTGAGTTGAATGAATGTTTATTCATGAGAAGAAAGTTCAACCCACGAGCCCGTAGGTCAAGTGGGTTATTTTCTTCGAGTGAATAATCATTTTTAACTCAGGTGCTGTATACAAAATTTCATCCCATTTTGATGAAAATTCAAATGATGAATACTTTTTAGAGGAAATATAGGTATGTACAAATTCATAACGAGATTTCCCTTCGATCGATAGTTGCTAGGGCACTATGTAATTAATTGTTTGCAACTGTCAATGAAAATTATAGAACCGTAAAAGAATTTTTGTTTCGAAAAAATTATGAGCGATGACGACGAGGTTGTAGTTCCTGAGTGCATTATAGAAGAAGCAGCAGAAGCAGTAATTCAAACTTACTTTTAAAAGAGTTTTAGGTGCATTGTGTGTGGAAAGAATAATTTCCAGAGAGTGAGTGGAGAACATTTTATTCCACTAGTGAATTAAAAAAATTTTAATTCACTCAGTGGATAAACGTCAACTTACCCTTGTTGCCATGGGTTGAATATTGTCGTCTTTAAACGTCAAAATGGGATAAAAAATATTAATTTTTTTGGATAAATTAACTCCGTCATAAAATGTACTATTTAACGATGACATTTTTGTCAGTTTGACAGCGATAAAAAAGGTGCATCCTTTTTTATCACCGATAAAAACGCTTGTTCCTCATAACTAGGCTACATCTAGTAGAATGGATGTAACTTTAATATTTATTCTGTCAGTGGTGATTATTTAACTATGTTGATATAAAAACCTGAAAAATGAGTCGTTTTGGTGAAGTTTCAACTGAGCAAATTACGACAAGTTCATCCATATATTCTGCGTTAATTTATCTTGCCAAAAACACTCGAGCTTTTCTTTTATCAGATAAATTTTTTTTCAACTCAAAGTTTTGCCAATCACCAAATTTACTCGAAAAACTGACATTAGGTAAAATCGCTCCACCTTCGGTGTCGCGATTTTATCATATCAGTTTTTCTCGTAAAATTAGTGATTGACAAAACTGTTTCGTTACAAAGAGAAATTTATCCGATATAAAAAAAGCTCGTGCGTTTTTACTGTTGACAAATGTCAAAACATCGTCACTATGAAGACATTCACATTTTGACACGAGGCGAAACACCAAAACGATTATATCACGTCATCAAGGGTATATTCACTTATCAATACGCAGTAGTTATGCAAAATTCACGGATTCTATTGTCTTATTCATACATGAGTTATATAATCCTCATAATACCCGTGGTGCCTTCAACAGTTAATGTCCGACTGAAATATCTTGGGGAAGATTGGTGTTTTTTCATGTGCTGTCTTATTGACAAGTAACAACTCACAACCATAGTTTCCGTCATTCCGTCCATTCCTCCAGGTGAAGGCCTAAGGCGTTATTTTTCTAAAGTAACCCCCTAGGTTAATATTTCGTATTTAACTGACTTTGCTATAATTTCATTATTTGACAAATAATATACCAGTCAGACAATGAATATTTTAAAATTTCATTTTCAACTAATAATTTCGAACGTAATGATTTCAAATATTTCATCTGAACCTTAAAAATTCCGCAATACTGCCATGTGAAAATTCTGAAATATTATTTGCTCACAATATATAGTGTTCTTCACGACAGTGGAAATACTAATCATTTATTTTAAATTTACAACATTTTCCTGTAACAATCTATAGTTTATAAGGTAACCAAATTTTGATGTTTCTCATAAATACATCAATTCTCCATACACCAATTTATTTTTACCCTAAATGGAAGAAATGTATGTGTCATAAAAAAAGGTTTCACCATATAAGTACCTGATGAATAATGAAAAAATTTAATTGGAAAAATAAGGGATAGTTCACGTTAAACGATTTGTTTGTGTAAGAGTCAATCATAAATCTCGGTAATGGAATTAAATTTCATTGTTTGTTCCCGGCAATTTGCCAGAGATAATGAAATTCTATTAGTATCTATTAGCCTAACATTATACTAACTTCAAATCAAAATAAACGAATTCTATTTATCAGTCCGGAAATTTCATCTGTGTTCAGTGGAAGTTGATAAAAATACATTTTCAGGAATTATAAAGAGAAGTGAATTTTTAGAAAAAAGTGTTTTATTACCTAATAAAATTAGTCTGTTATATATATATATATATATATATATATATATATATATATATATATATAAATATAGAAAAATATATATATATATATATATATATATATATATATAAATATATATATATATATATATATATATATATATATATATATATATATATATATATATATATATATATATATATATATATATATATGTACTACACTTGCGGGATTTAGAAGGGGTCTCAAAAGTTTGAACCATTTTGGTTCAAACTTGATGGTTTAGACACGAAAGAATCTACCGGAAATCGGTATTTGTTGCTTTTAATATAATACAGCTGAAAATTGTGAATTTTTAACTCCCAATTGATTCTTCTTTACATTGACTGTATATTTTCATTACATTAAACCGAACATACACAGAACATCACAATTTAATTTCTTTTAATCGACTTGAATACCACAAATCTTTTTTATTTATAACTGAGTGACATGGACAAGTTTTATCAGAAAAAAGTTGTTGGCTAGGAGCAGCTTTTAAATTATGGTCTGTTTTTTTAAATTTCTCAAAAACGGTCAGTTTTAAGTATAGGAAATATAACAGTAACTTGCCTTTATTGGGTCTATAGTATCTAAAAATATAAAAAAATATAGAGTGTTCCATAAGAAAAAATATTACTTTGATATGTACCTTTCTTTTGAGTCACGCTGTATATTTCAAAATAATTTTGAAATATGCTCCTTATGGACCCACATATGACTGTGCAAAATTTTTTCCCCACTCTTCTCATTTCTCATAGAAACACCGAGGCGAATGTGGTGGGCCATCCTATATATATATATATATATATATATATATATATATATATATATATATTTATATATATCATGGAATATATCGATATTTGGGTATGAAGTCAATGAAAACAAGCGTACTCTTTTTCTTGAGCTCTAGCTTTCGGAAATCTTTATTTTTCCTTCTTCAGGAGCAGCTGTAAAGAATGTCAAGAAAAGTAAAAAACGGAAAATTTCAATACAAAAACTTTTGTATTTGACATTTTTGAATTTGAGGATTTGTTCCAGTTGGAAATAAAAATACAAATAATATCGCACAAAATCAAAATAACGTATTTGTATTTTTATTTCCAACTGGGAACAAATCCTCAAATTGTAAGTTTTTGTATTGACATTTTTCGTTTTTTACTTTTCTTGACATTCTTCACAGCTGCTCCTGAAGAAGGAAAATTAAAGATTTCCGAAAGCTAGAACTCAAGAAAAAGAGTACGCTTGTTTTCATTGACTTCATACCCAAATATCTTTATATTCCATATTATAATAAAATTAGTGAGTCTATTATACATATACCTATATATATATATATATATATATATATATATATATATATATATATATATATATATATATATATATATATATATATATATTGTATTATTAAATATATAGATATTTGTGTGTAAAGTCAAAAAAAAAACGCGTACTCTTTTTTTTGAGCTTTCAGATATTATATATATATATATATATATATATATATATATATATATATATATATATATATATATATATATATATATATATATATATATGAATATATATATGTATATATATATATATATATATATATATTATATATATATATATATATATATATATATATATATATATATATATATATAATATACATATATAGGTATATATATATAAATATATATATATATATATATATATATATATATATATATATATATATATATATATATATATATATATATATATATATGTATATATGGATATCAGTAGTGTTGTTGCACAATATGTAATTTCTTTGTTAAGAGATTATTCGGATATTATCGAATTTGGTCTAGTAAAACCAGTGACCTACGAAACTATTGCAATAACAACTTTATTATCAGGAACTATATGATTGGAATCAGACATGATGAGAGATAATAATTTTTTCATCAATAGACGTTAACAATTTCGTCTCATTGAAGATCATATCTGCAATTCTAATCTTAAGATACCACTAAACTCACAATCCAAAGATATATTAGAAAACTTTATATAAAATAAAATCATATTCTATGGTATTTTCGCAGTTATTTCATGAGAATTCTAGTTTTCGATAACTATTCCATAATTTCCGTTTTGTTTACTGGATAGCCTCATCGCAAATGCAGTATCGAGCCTCATTTGGCGAAATTCGCTGTTCAATACGATAATGGAGATCTGGAGATGCTGTGAACTTTGACCTTTAACGTTCCAAAATACGGAATTCTATTTCGTTTAACCCAGATACAAAAACCATTTATTTTACTGTGGGACCTGAATCACTAATCTTTCCAGAAAAATTCGTCAAGCATCTATTTCCGGTAGATTCACATTTAGAATTTAACATATAATTGTTTATATGTTAGAATATGTATATCTACTAGGTACTCAAAATCTTAACAAGTTTTGTTATCAATAATGAAAGAACTAGTTTCTGTTCATTTCCTCTGAAGTTTTTCAAACTTTCGTTCATGAAATAGTTATATTTCATCATATTCGAAATGGTAGCGTTTGTTTTGTGATTAAGGTACGGTTGTTATCGAATATTTATTCAAAACAAAATGACAAGATAATCTACAAAAAACAGAAAATTATCTACAACATAAAAGTTCATTTTCGTCAGAATAGGATTGATTCAAGCGTTGATTCTTCTCTTCCATATAAAATGCCTCAATAAAAAACTACAAAGTTTTTCATATAATTTTTCAAGTAGGTACCCGTTTCCCAAATGGCAAATATTTTGCTTTCATTTGATTACATTGGGCTTTACCCTTAGGATGTGCTTATGGGTAAACACATCAAAATAATACCACCACATAATAAGCACTGTTTTGTGAAAGTTTGTTGAGTAGTTTTCTACTTATGAAGTGAAGAGGCCGATACTTGGCTAAAACTATTGATAACAATTTTTACAAAAAATGAACTGTAATGCATGACGTACGTCAATACAGATATTTATTATATAATATTAATTATCTAGAAGCTAAAGTGAAATAGTTATAGAATTAAAACCCAACTAACAGATATTTCACAACAACATGTTCAATCAGTGTATCCTTGTGAGTTCTACCTGACCATTGAGAAGAGTACCTGAGTATTTGAATTTATAAATTTGTGGTGATCAGTTACTAATTACGTGCTATTGAGTCCAATATCAGTGTTCTGGTCTGCTAATATTAGATAATAAGGAAAACCAAAAAAACCCTTACCCACGTACTGTCCAAAATAAGTTCATGATTATTTTATTTCCGGATTTATCTTGTCATTACGACTATGTTAAATATATCACCTATTCTAGAAAAAATGAATATTGTGGATGTTAATGATGGTTGGTTGGATTCTCTGATGATGTGTATTTGAAGTTGGTACATTACTGGATAAACGGGTGGTTATTTGAGCGGATGTTATCAAAGAACTTGGTTTGTTTGTGGTTGAGTTTGTTCGGTTAATTGTTGTGTTTTGATTTCTGTTTGAGAGAATAATTGAATCTGTACTTGAATTTAATATAATTTATATAAGCACTGTCAATTATAAATTAAGTTAAATTTTTCGATTATGTTTGAAATTTGAAAAATTTCCCACCATTTGTGTATATATATATATATATATATATATATATATATATATATATATATATATATAATCTCTTGATAATTATTAGCAATAACAGGCTTGTTGCATCTTAAAAAACTCGATTTTATTGAAAAGTTGACGTTTCGCCACGACATTCGTGCAAAAATCTCATGTTGTTTATAGTATACCCTGTAATAATTGTAATAAATCATATATAGGACAAACTTTTCAAAATTTAGAAGAAAGATTAAAAGCACACAAATATACCAGAACACAAACCACAGCACTAATAAAACATAAAAACAATGAGAATCATACTTTCAACTTTAATAGCACAAAAATTTTAGAAATAGAAAAAGATCAAAAACGCAGAGAAATTTTAGAAATGTTACATATTCAAAAAAATTTAAATGAAGTCGTAAATGATAGAACAGATATCAAACATTTAAGTTCAATATACGCAGATTTAATTCAACAAACAAATTCTAACCACAACAACTCATCTTCTTAGACAAAATCTAAACATCTAGAATTTTAAATTTTTCTGGAAAGAAAATATAGTTTAGAACATGTGATCTCCAAAATCACAAGTAATGTCTTTTTAAAGACAACAATCAAATATTTTAAACCTATTTTGTACATTACGTGGGTGAAGGTTTCTGTGGTTCCCTTCCCATCTAATATCAACGGACCTGTCTGTTGATATTGGACTGAATAGCACGTAATTAATAACTGAAGACGGCCACAGCCGCAATGAGAAATTTTTGAGAAAAAGATAAATAGTACCCTATTATTATTATTCTTTGACTCTTCAAAATCAGAATAATTTGGACCTATTTCGAACATTACGTGGGTAAAGGTTTCTGTAGTTTCCCTTACCATCTAATAATAACAAATTTGAATGTTAATATTGGACTGAATAGCACGTAATAAATAACAAAGAACGGCCACAGCCGAAAAAAATTTTAGTGAAACAGTAATCTGTTTCTATAGAAATTTTTTAAATCAATAAATGTCAAAGAAATTTCAATTTTTTCTCAAAAGTTTTGATAAAGCCACGAATGTCGTGGCGAAACGTCAACTTTTCAATAAAATCGAGTTTTTTAAGATTCAACAAGCCTGTTATTGCTAATAATTATCAAGAGATTAGAAATAGTTCACAGGCAACAACAATTCGAATATATATATATATATACCTATATATATATATATACATATATATATATATAATATATATATATATATATATATATATATATATATATATTATATATGTATATATATATATATATATATATATATATATATATATATATATATATATATCTATATATATATATATATATATATATATATATATATATATATACAGCGTGTCCCGTAAATAACACGCCACAGTGACACTGGAGGTAGATTGGCTTCAGGTCAATCAGATAACATCAACATGACCTTAGTAAAAGTTTTCTGGTTTTCGAAATATTGCCAATATTTTGTTTCTTTCAAAAATCTATACTTTTTGCTCATTTTCTCGCCTGTTTTGAATATAAATAGCTTCTAACTTCTGGTTTTATTTTCTTGTGCTATCATCAGTTGATTGAGATAATCGACCTATAATTTCTTTGAAAACTAGCACGCTAACCTCAAAAATAATTAAGTTGTTTCAATCCAATTCAAATCCGAAAACCTTAACTAAAGTTTGACTATTCACTGTGAAAAAATATTGTACCAGACTGAATCAGCAAATGATAGGCGTCCATATAATTAATTATTTTAATGGATTTTTACATCGTTTAAAGCAAATAAGGTATTTTGATCTCAAATTTGAATCATCATTTTCAAAATAGATTTTCGGAATGTCTACACCACTGATTTTTAAACACAACCTGCATCTTCTCAAAAATGGTCCTTTTAAATGCCTTGAACTCAAATCAGATATTTCACGTGCTGCTTGATTGATTCGTTAACGCAACACATTTGCCACAGAGGATGCATGCACCGTACAATAAAATTTAGTACTGCTCCATTCTTTATTTCTGCTTTCTCTGTGTTTCTTTGGTTTGCATTGTTATGACAGCTGAACACTGTTTTGCTTGTAATTGGAGTTTGTTGATACTTTTATGTGTTTATAACGACGACTTTTCACCATTATTCAACTCTCGATTACTTTGTGATTTGGACTGTTTCTCAGATTACAATGGCAAATCAAGACGAAACTGTTGCATCTGTACATTTCACTCCTAGTGAGTACTCACACATGTTTTTAATTTATGGTGAAACAAGAAGCGTTTCTTCTAGAGGTAGAGTTTCGTATAACGCAGGATTGCCTTCAATATTGTACTCCGAAAGGTATCCAAATCGCGAGCGAACGACCCATGAGATTATTCTGCGTACTGTCAGTTCCTACCGAGAAGGCAAAATCCCTGGCCGGAGATATATATATATATATATATATATATATATATATATATATATATATATATATATATATATATAGATATGTATATATGTATATATGATATATGATTTTTTTTGGTACATTTTGCATTACAATACAACATATTATATTATATAACTATATATATATATATATATATATATATATATATATATATATATATATATATATATATATATATATATATATATACATTAGACATAAGAGAAGTCACATAAATTGTGGCCCAGGAGGTATAAAACGGATTTAAATCCACTCCTGCACTCCACTGTTCACTCGATATAGCGCAATAAATTATTATTCTCAGGGAAAATACAACTGAAAATGACACTTGAAGGTATTGACTAACGAAGGAATAATGGAAAATTTTCATTCATGTCTTATCTTCATCATTCGCTGCTTTTTTAGCAAGTGTAAGTAAGTAGTTGTAACTCGTCGATTATGTTCTCAAGAAATGCCATGTTATTGTTTATTAAGTGCAAAATGGATTATCATTAATTAATTGACATGCCTATATTACGTTGATTAATATTAAGGACCATATTTTGTATTACTTGCTGTTAGAAATTCCACACACATATTGTTTTCTATGTATCATTAGAAGAGAATTTTTTAAAATTTACTTTGAGTGTCGATCTCTATTAAAGTTGTTCAGAATTTCGATATTTTTTCACGAAGTAATTGAAATGGTCATTTGAGAAACTAAATTGAAGTGTTTTTATATTTTTATAAACGTATATTTTTATAAACGTGACTCTCTCCAACAGTTATTCGGAATAGTGTCTTTCTTCATTAGGTATACCACGACCATGGTTCCCTGGGATTTGGTTTGCTTGCCACGATACCTAATCAAATCAATAAATCTCTATTAAAGTTGTTCAGAATTTCGATTTTTTTTCACGAAGTAATTGAAATGGTCATTTGAGAAACTAAATTGAAGTGTTAGTAACTCTGATCCAATATACATACTTACGCACTGTATACTGCAGTGTATTCTATTATATTCTACTTTATTTGGCCCTCTTCGATCCATCTTTGGACATAGACCTCCCCCAGTCTTTTCCACTCTTCCCTGTGTGTCGCCATGTTCATCCATCTAGTTCCAGCGTGCTTCCTCAGGTCATCCGCCCATCTCATTTGGGGTCTTCCTCTACTTCTTTTGTTTTTCCACGGTCTCCAGGTTAGAATATATTTGTTCCATCGGTCGTCTTTTTGTTTGATATTGTGATCGGCGGATTTCCATTTCAATTTCGCTACCACTTTTCTAATATCTCTTACTTTAATTTTATTTCTTATCCACTCGTTTCTCTTTCTATCTATCAGTTTTACATGTAACATTTGTCTTTCCATTGATCTATGTGCTTTTTTTTCAGCGTGTTTCTTCAGATCATCCGCCCATCTCATTTGGGATCCTCCTCTACTTTTATTTTTCCAGGGTCTCCAGTTTAGAATATATCTGTTTCATCGGTCGTATTTTTGTTATTTCCATTTTAATTTTGCTACCTCTTTTCTAATATCTCTGACTTTAAGTTTATTTCTTATCCACTCGTTCCTCTTTCTATCAGTTTTACATGTAACATTTGTCTTTCAATTGATCTTTGCTTTTGTTCCAGCGTGCTTCTTCAG
>JARQZK010000389.1:0-19545 GCA_030704885.1 Cynegetis impunctata | reverse complement strand
AAATCTGTATTATTAAGGATATATTTATTCTTCAGTATTTTTAGTAATCTGGTAGCAACACAAAACTTTATAGAACATTTTTCTCCTTAACGAACTCCGTTAGGGGTTCAATAAATGAAGGGTAGAAGAACTCTGTTATTTGTCAGTTACAATTTTTGTATAAAAAATACCATTGACAGTTTATTTTTCTCAAATCTCATATAAGTCGACCGATTTCCTCTGTATTTATGAGTTTATGAGATTTTGTTCGTATTTTTCTATGAATTTTCACCCATCCAAGTTAGGGGTATCTGAAAAATGGCTTGAAAAAGTTGAACATTTTTTTTGTTTTGATGAAATTTCAACGTAGTATGATATTTAAACGTATGAGAAGAAATGTTATAATTTGATCTCTTAGTGTAATCATCATATTCCACAAGATAGGCTTGAAATGTGATAAGTATCATTTGTGAGAAAACATTTTTGAGAAATGTCATCTATTTTCGTGTATATAAAGCGAAATTATTTTTACGTTACCATAAAAAGAAACATGTCACCAGAATTAAGAATGTTTACATTCACGGAGGATGTTCTAGGGGATTTTTACCCCGCTGAAAATGTAAGTATTTCAAAATTTATTTATCAATTCTATATTAATTCCTATTTGATTTTTAATAGATTGCCATCAACCTCGTCGAAAGAGATCCTCCCACGAGACCTAACTACATAGAAGAGTTAATGAATGATAATAGTTTTGGCTAAAACGTTGTTATATGGGTGGATGTGAGAGTTCGAGTAGCGTTTTGTTTCTACAAGGAACAAGAAAGAATAAGTTCAAATTTCAGAGCAATCGAATCTTTAATGTCGACGAATCTGGTATAACCACTGTCCAGAAAAAGTCTGGAAAAGTTTATGCGAAAAGGGGACAGAAACAAGTCGGCGTTGCCATTTCAGCTGAACGAGGTCAAACGATTACCATCTTATGCGCTGTCAGTGCAGCAGGGACATACGTTCCGTCAATGATAATTTATCCGAGAAAACGGATGTCTCCTCAATTAGAAAAAGACGGCCCAATAGGTTGCACTTATTCCTGTTCTGACAATGGGTGGTCGAATGATGATTTATTTCTAAAGTGGATAAAACATTTTCGAAATTATGTGAAAGCTACGGAAGCTGACCCGATTTTACTTATCCTTGACAACCATGCAAGTCACATTTCATTGCAAATTTATAATTTTTGCAGAGAGAATCACATCGTGTTCCTTACAATTCCTCCTCACGCATCAAATCGCCTCCAGCCTCTTGACCTAACGTTTTGTGGGCCACTAAAGAAAGCTCCGTTTGTCTATGACTCTCATATGATTTCGACTGCACACGAAAGGATCACTGTTTATGACGTGGCTCGTTTATTCAATCAAGCAAACATGAACGTTGCAAATATAGAAAAGGGAGTCTCATGATTCAAAGCTACTGGGATATTTCCTTTTAACCCAGAAAAGTTTACTGAAGAGGATTTTGCAGCAGCTAAGGAATTTCGAGAACTTGTCTTGGACCCAGAAGAACGTGGTAGAAGCTTCAATCCAGCTCCTCCACACACTTCCTCAATATCTGTAGATGCTTTGAAAGCAAAACCGTCAACCTCTGTAGATGCTCAGGTGGATTCGTGATACTCATAAATGGAAAGCGTATCAAGAAAGATCAGTTATCATCACTGAAAAAAGAAGATGAAATATCATTTCAAAACATCTGACTATCAAGAAAGATATTGATGAGTTTTTTGCCGAGTTCATTTTGAAATTGAATCTGATCTTTTCAATTAGTTTAGCTTTGCCACGACTCAAAGATTCCAATTAAATTTCCTAAATTTCCAAAGTACTTATCGAAAGACGTGAAGTATCGTAAGAGTAAAGACGAAAAACTAAAGGTATTGGACGAAGTCCGTTTCAAAAAAGTTATTGAGGACAGCAAAAATGAATATTTAGAACATATAAAGCGTACTGTTTACAAAACTATCGATGAATTAAATTTATTACTTCAATCTTTCAATTTAGAAAAAAGGTGGTTTATAATAAATGATGAAACAAGAACAACTTTATTTAAACTGGATTACACGCCGAGTCCTTCAATTACGTGGTCAGTAGTTATAAGCGATAATTTAGAAATAAATACCTATTGTTATGCTGAACCAATAAGTGTTGAAGTAGGTAAAGTGAAGACCACATTCATTTCAAGTAGTTTGGACGAAACAAAAAATTTACTTAATGTGATTGATAATGCAACGGCGAGTATTCCCTTAGGAACAGAAAATGACACTTCCAATATAATGGATCATAATAAAATTGATAATGAAGACAAAAAAGCAAATATGTCAAAGGTCCACCACATCTTGAATTTTATTGCGAACATTCTTATAAGCTTGAAAATAGAAGATGGCAATTTATCACAAGGGCTTCAATTTATTTCTGAGCAACTGAAACTGCGAACAATGTCGAAGCAAAGGTATAGATATTCCGCGAACACTATGATTTTTTGTTCAATAGTATTTACAATTAGTCCTCATGCTTATAGATACGTAAGAAGCCATTGGCCTATAATTTTGCCACATACAGAAACAGTGAAAGGAGTTTGTAATAGCTATTTAACTGGCCCACGAGTGGATGAAGAAAAAATATTTTTAACCTATGCAAGAAATATCTATATATTTTTAACGGACCAAGATAAACATGTAACTTTACTTATGGATGAAATTCACATTGTTCCATATTTAGATTATAGAGCTGGCAATGTTGTAGGTGCAGCAATAAATCATAATAATTCATTAGCAACATCAGCATATACATTCATGATTACAAGCATTTGTTCAGATTTTAAGGAAGTTATTCATGTTGCTTCTATATCTAAAATTAATCATGAATTGCTATTCACCTTTTTAAAGACAATTATTACTCGTTTAGAAGATTTTGGCTACAAAGTTTACTGCGTGACAATAATTCGATCAATGGAAAAGCTATGTCTAATTTGTCTCCAAAAAAGGAACTCAGCATTGTATACCAGCACTCGGTAAACTCCAAACGGCCTTTATTCTTTTTATTTGATTCCGTTCATCTTCTAAGTGTGTTTTCAACAATTGGCTCAACTCAAAACGCAACCAAGCACTAACTTTTCCCGACTTTTTAACGAGTGAGGAGAGATGTGCATGGTTTCCTGCACTGAAATAACTGCATGAATTATAGTTAAACAGAGTACTTCAATTTGGTCATGGTTTATATTTAAAATGTTTGTATCCATCTGATTTGGAAAGATAAAACGTTAAACTAGCATTAAAAATTTTCAATATTTTTGTTGTTGAGGGGTTAGTTAGCTTTGAGAAAGATATTCCTCATTCACAAGACACAGCAGAATTCCTCAGAGTTATAATAAAGTGGTGGAGTATTGTCAATGTGAAAACACCTTTGAAAGGTAAACGTTTACGCGATCCTTTTCAAGAACCCATACTTCAAAGTAAAATGAACGATCAAAAAATTGAGTTTTTAGAAAATATGCTCTCGTGGTTAGATATTTGAAAATTAGGAAACTTTACCAACAAATTAACACGACAGACACATACTGCTCTGAGTCATACAATTTATGGAATTCTTCAAATTGTTAGGAATTGTTTCGATGAACTACATTTGAATTATATTTTACTAGGAAAATTACAAACTGATAATTTAGAAGATAGATTTGGAAAATATAGACAGTTAGTTAGTTATCATATCTCAATTCGGCAACTTCACGAATCAGAAAAGAGACTTAGAATTCAATCAATACTCACGTTGAAATCTCGTAATTTTGGAAATTTTGAAATTGAAAAGTTCTATGAATCACTGTCTGTAATTGATAACAATGAACTGATTATTGATGAGGACAGTGGCAAATTTCATTCGAATGAAATTGATGCGATATTAAGTACTTTGTCAATTGAAGATCCTGACATCGAAAAGAAATGCCCGTGGTTACTTATTTAGGAGGATATTGCAGTCACATCGCTATGAATTAATTAAAATGTCACTCGTGTCATAATTTGTTGATCTATAATAATGAAGAACTCATTGTAGAAGATAAGTTCAATCTTATAAATAATTTGAATCGAGGTGGTCTTCATTATACTCAAGATTCAGTAGTTCAAATTGTCGTAAATTCATATATAATATTTCAAAAACTAATCAATAGCCATGAAGATAAATTCTTAAACGTATTTTGCCAAAGAACTTTTCTATCTAAATTAATTTTTGAATATATTCGTAGAGAAAATCACCTGCTTCATTTCGAAGCATGCGACATTCATTCTTCTAAAACCATTGTTGGTATATTATTGGATTGTATCTCAAATACATTGATGACAAACTACTGCTGCAAGAAAAATGATCGCTTAGGTAAAGGTAAGAAACGGAAATTAACAATTTATCAAAAGTAGAAAACTATTTCGGCGAACATTACCTCAAGCGAGACCTCAAGATATTGATGAAATTGAAATAAAAACATTGGTTTTATATACTATATGGCAAATATCGATAGAAAAACTCAATTCACTATGTTGGCTACAATACTAAATGATTCGCAAATTTTTTTACTACAAGTAAGTACTTGAAAATAGTCGGAAAATGAATTTGAAACATCGATAAATACATAGAACCGATAGCTACGCAGCGTTCGCTGCTCCGCCAGGCGATGACGTCACAAATCAGTACTGAGTCCTTATACTCAAGATCTTGTTGGGTTTTCACCCTCCTACCTCTGTTTTCTTAGGAATGTACCTGTTGACGGTTCTTCTTATGGAGCAATTTCTGAAAATGCTGACAATACAGTGCAAATTTCTTATATAAATCAATAGTAAATAGATAATTAGCAATACTTTTTCAGTGGAAGTTACAATGTCTGAACAGAGTACAACACAAGTTCAACGACCTGATTGAAAATATTGGGATGACCGTGATTTCCACACTAATAATTCAAGTAATTCATAAATACTGGAGCTATCAGTGCAGAGGTTCAGTCTTACGCTTGTTTCAAACTCTTTACACGTATAGATAATTAAGTGTTAGATACCTCCTCAAATATTAATATTGTATGCCGAAGGTGAGGAATTCATTTTTCTTGTAGTTGAGTTTTCGTCACAAAGTCGTAAAACAAAGTAACATTTTTCTAGTATCATATTCTAAATAATTTTTGTATCAATTTTATTACATAAGATAATTTTGGTACAAGAAACACTAGCATGTTATACACATAAAAAAATATTATTATTATAAACATTAAACAACCTACTCACTGAAATAATTAAGCTTCTCTATTATAATAATATACTTTTTCTGTGTACATATTCAACGAAGGTTAACTGCTGTTTTTTTAGTGTAGTATTCTTTCATTCATCCACATTATTCTGCGATGTCGTACCCCATCTCCAGAAGACTTCAGCCGTTGAAACGAAACAACGTTGGATCTCACATATTTCGAGACAAGTGAGGCAGATCAACAAACTGGTTGAGGGTGGCATCTTAGATCACGGCAACTGAACAAGGCTCAAACGAACATTAGCCATTTAAAGAGGTATATGTTCCAAATACAACATTCAATATTTAAAAAAGGAGGCGGTTTGAAAGATAAACGAAGTAGCAGGGTAAGATGGGAGGACGTGAATCTTAATCATATTAATATGAAGAGTTTTTTTGAAGATGCATTTTTCGTCTTCAAATTGAGAATAAATAAAATTTTGCGGTCTCAGCCAATGCTGAAGGTGAATTCCATTTTTTTGGGGGAATTCATGAAGAAGAGTGGGGAGAATGAAATACTCGAAGATAAATATTTTACTACAAGGAATTAGGTGATTGATATCAGCACGGTTTGAGTGGAATGGTTTGAAAACTTCGTTGAACAGCCGGTCTTGAAAAAACTACAGGTATTTAGTGAGAAAGATAGTGGGTGGGCTTTGCATTCTATAAATGGTATCGAAATTAACATCAACAAATACGAAATTGTTCAAGGGGGATTATCCTATATCAGATTACCTGAAAAAATCGCTCAAAAGAAAGCATGCGTAAATATAACAAATGATGATGATCTCTGCTTCATGTGGAGCTTTATTGCAGGCATGTACCCTGATACTAAAAACGGCAATAGAAAATCATCATACCCACATTAGGGTGAAACGAAAATCCTCATTTTTGAATTTCAAAATGTAATAGCGTTTATAAGTAGCCTTTTGGCTCACAAAAGAAAACCTCAAAATTTGAGGACCATTGGATAATTATTTCCACTGCCCCAACCATCTCGAACATTAGTAATTTTTCTTTACTTTAAAGATATTCTATATGCTCCGCGAAAATTCTCATTTTTCAATTTCAAAATGTAATAGCGTTTATAAGTAGCCTTTTGGCTCACAAAAGAAAACCTCAAAATTTGAGGACCATTGGATAATTATTTCCACTGCCCCAACCATCTCGAACATTAGTAATTTTTCTTTACTTTAAAGATATTCTATATGCTCCGCGAAAATTCTCATTTTTCAATTTCAAAATGTAATAGCGTTTATAAGTAGCCTTTTGGCTTACAAAAGAAAACCTCAAAATTTGAGGACCATTGGATAATTATTTCCACTGCCCCAACCATCTCGAATATTAGTAATTTTTCTTTACTTTAAAGATATTCTATATGCTCCGCCACTGGCTGCGTTAGCTGGCGCGTTAGCTTGTGAACGAACGGGCGTTTCCGACAGGGCTGCAGCAATCATTGCAAGTTCTGTACTTGAAGATGTTGGCATCGTATCACGAACAGATAACACAAATGTGATAGACAGGATGAAAATTCGAAGGCAAATGCAGAAAATTCATAAAGACAGAGGAAGGAAGGAAACGGAAAATGTGTTACCCCTGAATGGACTATACTTTGACGGGAGAAAGGACAAAACCTTAGTTTTGCAAGTTGAAGGAACCACGACGCATCGCAAAACAATCACGGAAGAACATTACGTCCTAGTTCAAGAGTCGGGATCAAAATATTTGGAGCATGTAGCGCCATTATCAGGATCAGCTGCCAATATAAAACTAAGTATTGTAAATTATTTAGAAAAACAGCAGATTGATACCACTACGATTCAGGCAATTGGGTGTGATGGAACATCAATAAAACAGGACATAAGAGTGGAGTACTGAGATTGCTGGAGGAATACTGTGGCCGGCCAATGCAATGGTTTATTTGTCAGCTGCACGGGAATGAACTTCCATTACGCATCTTTTCCAACATTTGGATGGACAGACAACTGGACCACGTGCATATTCTGGAGTTATTGGTAAAAATTTGTCTGATTGTGAGAAGCTTAAAATAATTGACTTTGTTCCAATTGAATCCAATTTACCCGAAATTGACGAGATAGATTTAAGTACCGATCAGAAATATTTGTTGGAAATCTGCCGTGCTGTTATGACTGGTAATTGCAGTGATAATTTGGCTCGAAGAGACCTGGGAAAACAATCCCATTCTCGATGGTTAATAACAGCGAATAGGCTACTCCGTTTATATATTGGAACAAAATCTCCATCCGAAAACCTCAAACTACTAGTAGAGTATGTTGTTTAAGTTTACACTTCAGTTTGGTTTATAATTAAGTGCAATCCATTCTGCAAGAACGGCTCTCAGAATTGGTTTCAGTTAATAAAACGATCTCGGTATTTAAGTCCAGACCTCAAACGTGTGATAGATCCTGTGATCCAGAGAAATGGGTACTTCGCCCATCCCGAAAATATTCTTCTAACGAGGTTGTGTGATGAGCAAAAACATATCAGGGAGCTTGGTTTGAGAAGGATTCTGAAAGCCAGGACGAAACAACCTAAGACGATCAGACAATTTCAAATCCCAAAATTAAATTTTGATGCCAATGACTACATTGAAATAATATCCTGGCAAGACTGCATTCTGAAGGAGCCACCACTAACTTTTCAATACTCAACAGATGAACTTAAAAGCATGGTAATTTCTGGATGTGTGAAAGAAGATGGAGACATTATGGAATTTCAAAAGTTTCCCTGTCACACACAGGCTGTTGAGAGGTGTGTCAAGCTAGTTACAGAAGCTTCTTCAGCAGTTTGTGGTCACGATTCTAGAGATGGATTCATTCGCACCAGATTGGAGTCTCGAAAAATTATGCCAAAATTTGATACTAAGGCACAGTATGCTACCAAAGAGTAAATATTATTAAGGGTGGGCTGGGATGGCTGGAGCTCGACATGCAACTACCTCCTCGTGGTGAGCTCTGGGATATTGTGATTTAAAATAGCTTTTTAACTATTTTTAAAACATAATATGCGAAGAGTTGCATTACGTAAACTCTCAAATTATTTTATCGATTTCAGGCAAGGTGGGGCAGTGGAAGATTTTATTTCATATCATCCAGTTTTTGGGCTATAATAGGCAATCCCTATAGGCAACTTTTCAGCACTATTACAAAATGATATTCAGAAAAAATATATTTTTTGCTATTTTCGTTCCACCCTAACCCACATCCATCGACCGTATTTCAATACGATGAAGTAGGGTTTACCATCAAAATGAAAGACATACCCAAATTCGAAAAACTAAATCATTTATCAGTAAATATTTACGATTCGGAATTGAAAAAGTCCTATAACGCCATTCCCTTGCGCGTTTGCGATGACGTAATCAATGTTAGGCACTTCAACCTACTTTTAGTCCAAAATGAATACTTTTCAGAAACAACTGATGAAGACATGGAACATGATGACTCGTCTGAGATAAAATACTTCTATGTTCTGATAAAAAATTTGTCTCGGCTCGTTAGGTCACAACTGAGTAAACATAAAATGAAAACATACATTTGCTCACGGTGTTTAAATTATTTCTTGACCGAGAAAAAGCTTGAAAATCATAGTGAGTTTTGCAAGCAGCACAGAGCTTGCCGTATCAACTTCCCAGATGAATCACATGTCACCTTCAAAAATCACGCCTATAAACAAAAAGCCCCATTCATAATATACGCAATTTCGAGACATATTTGAAACCGCTGACTGACAACAATAAAACAAAAAGTAGAAAGTATCAGGCTCATATTGTCAAATATATATCTAATAAGCTAACAAATTATTTTAATTTAAATTATTCTATTGAATCGAATGGAATAATTCGCGGGTAAATTCTGCTTTGGCGTCAGGCTCACTTCCGCTCTGGAAGCAAGTCAGCATTTTCTTTGATCAAATAGTCACGTACGCCAAACAGATAAATATCGTGACAAATTCAAAATCAAATCAGTTTTCAGTTTTCGGCTTTCAGCTCAGCTCTTCAAGCTGACTGAAAGTTTTTTCCAAATTTCCATCGTGTTGAAAACTCACAGCCACACGATGTAGACAAGTTGATATTTGCCCCGGCTCAGTTGTAAGGTATGTAACTTAAACATTTAATGATGGTATGTAGCATGAAAATGTAACCATAATTGTGAACTCTCCTTTTTATATGATTGAATCGACTTAAATGAATAATGTTAAATAATTAAAATATGGTATTAACGAACCTCGTATACTTTATTGAACCCCGATATAGCACAGAACCACGGTACTCAACGTGACAAAATGGTGGAGGCGCCTAAGCTGTTATCCCGGGAGATTAATTCTTCATAATTAATCTTAACCTACATAATGTAAATTTATTTTCCCTTTTTTAGATTATTTTTCACAAATGATTTTTATATAGTTTTATTAATTTGAATTGAATATTTTTTATTTTTTCAGAACAAATTACCTATAACTTCAGTAATATTTCAATAATAATATTTCATTATTTAAATTTTTTTGTCAAAGTGCAAAACATAAACCTATGGATATTTCATATTTTTTTTTCTAAGCTCTATGTTCGACGATAAACTTTATCTGAGATTGTTTTCTGGGCAGTGTGTTTTGCCATTAATTTGGAAGTGGTCACATAGGATAAAGTCAGGTTTTCGAAATATTGCATGGACAAATGACAATTTCCATGACGGTTTCACTACCATTTTTTCTGAGCTGTGTGTTCGATTTTACGATTTTTCTCTTAGAATTTCATTGTATTAAAATTCCCCATAAAAGGGGAAGCCAACATAAATTTTTTATTCATGAATAGTATGTGCTGTTTTTTTTGTCAGTTATTATAGCGTGTAATCTAATTTGCCTAAAATCATATTGCTGCATACCTCATACTTTAAATAAAATAATACCTTACAACGAACCGTGGAGCCACCCCTTATAAAATCACACACTAGTATTAATATATGTTTATGTATATTTGAATTTCTTTCTTCTTCTTTGCATATTTTTTCTTCAAATTTTTTTTTCAGGAAAAATCTACAAGATATTAATGTCTCATTCAACTTTTCCGAAAATTTTTTTTTGTGTTTTAATTGACTACATTCATAAATTATAACCAATATTTCTTTTTATATTATATCAAGATAGAATATTTGCCTATGAATTCATTAACAAAATTCAGCCGATTATAATTCGAGCTAACAAGCGTATTTTCCCGAAATTTACGCAACTTTTTTTTTTCATTATTTTCGAACTCATTACGTTTCTACATATAGACATAGCCAACCTATATGAAATAATAAAGAAATGTAAGGGAAGACTGCATGCTGTTTTGGTCCTGAAGAAAATGAAACGGAACTAGCCAGCTGTTTTTGACTGACGGAATTTAACCCAAACACTGACAATAACCAGGGTTGATGATCGGGGATAGGACTAGCAAACCTACCTATTCTCTCGTACTTGGTATTCAAAATTATATTGAAATTCAAAAGGTAATATTTTAATGTTGTTTTTCAATAAATGAGTTTATTGGTCCAAAATTAATATTTTCATATTTTGTGAAATTAATATGATTTAATTCAATTTTATAAGACTTCTGGAAGAAATTATGAATCCACAAGTAAATGTCAATTCCTTTTTTTTTTGTTATGTCTAGGTATCTAATGATGTTCCTACTTTTACAATACACTACAGCTATCTTTGAAGTTAACGCTGAAGCTTCTGGCGTTCACTGCCAAGCGTCGAATGGATATCAACGCCAATATGAAGAATAAACAAAAAATTCTTTATTCTTTGCTAGCACTTTGAAATGTATTCTTTAATTAATTTAACCCTTTATTTTCCATACTAACTTTGTTTCGGTACTAATATATATTGTTGGTGTAAATCATATAAACTTAAATGAAACTGGTTCTGCGTCATAGTGAGTAAGGCAAAGAAACATTTGTCGAAAAGGGTACCTTAAAAATAATGGAATATTAAATCGCGATAGTTATTTGAATTATTTATAAAATATGTTTATAAATACGAAGGAAGGACTGCTTCTAATGTGACTGATCATCACAATAAGATTTGTAGGGGCATTTCCTCCTAGTTGAACCCCGGGAGAATTATGTGAAATGAAATGAAGTAAGATGAAATAATATGAAGTGAATTGAATTAAAGTATATTGAAGTATGGTATGTTGAAGTATATGAAATAGTATGAAGTGAAGTGAAATGAAGTATGATGAAGTTATATGCAATTATATGAAGTAATGAGAATGTATGAACAAACCGAGAATATTTCAGTTTTTATTGATAAATTTAATTGAGTGAATGTTGCCGAAACAAGGTTGAGCGTGTCAACACCTAATGAAATTAATTTTGAATGAATAGATACCTAGGAATAGTTTATTATAATTATAAACAAAATAAAAAATATAAATAAAAAATAAATAAATAAATCAAAACAATTAATACCTATTTTAAGTTAATTATTCTGGGACTGACTAGAAAACACTAATTTTTATTCATTTGCATGTAACTACTGGAACGTAAGAAACATGAGAGATAGGTAACGAGAGTCACAACCAAGGCACTTATATATCACTAAGCACATCGAAGTCACCTGGTCCCTAAGTCAATGGTCAATAAACTGGTCGACCTACCCCAACATGAGAAAAAATGGTTCATGTAGGCCCTTAGTGCAGACATCCAACCAACACAACCAATTGAAGGAAGAAAAGCATGCTAAATCATCCGAAGAAAATATTTAAAATCAATACTTATATTATTATATCTGAGGGACTACCGAAATACTAGAGGATGAAAAATCTCCCTGCATTTATGCTTTATCCACATTCCTTATTCACGGAAGAGTCAAGAATTTACGTTGAGGGGAATCCGAGATGTCTCACCAAATAAGACGTATTTCAACAACAATCAGAGTGGCCAGTATCGTCAAGCAGACCGATAAACACATTCCAGGTGACGAAGACGAAAAACTTTACGCGATAGTGCTTAACCATTACATAAGTTATTAGTGAAAACTTTGCGTGACCAGTGCCGTACTGTTACCAGGGTCAGTTGTGCCGACTTGTATTTGTATCTCATTGTTTCGTATTTTTTATTTTTTTTTCACTTATATTGTTTCACAATAAATTTTTTCTGTATTTCATTTTGTATTCCAGTTAAATCAATATTTCTTATATATATATTTATTTGTAATTCTGTCTTAGATCAATGTTTTTTTTGTGGTTTATTTTGTATTCCAGTCTCAGATCGATGTTTTACATGTAATTTTGTTGGATTTCAGTCTTGATGTTTTGATTGTATTTTTTGTCTCAATTTCAGATTTTTGTTTTATGTTCACTTTGGGGGCCAAACTGTCCGCAGCGGGGGCAAATGTCAAATATATATCTAATAAGCTAACAAATTATTTTAATTTAAATTATTCTATTAAATCGAATGGAATAATTCGCGGGTAAATTCTGCTTTTGGCGTCTGGCTCACTTCCGCTCTGGAAGCAAGTCAGCATTTTCTTTGATCAAATAGTCACGTACGCCAAACAGATAAATATCGTGACAAATTCAAAATCAAATCAGTTTTCGGCTTTCAATCCTAGTTTTTCCAAATTTCCATCGTTGTTGAAAACTCACAGTAACAACGATGTAGACAAATTGATATTTGCCCCGGTTCAGTTGTAAGGTATGTAACTTAAAAATTTAATGATGGTATGTAGCATACAAATGTAACTATAATTGTGAACTCTCCTTTTTATATTACTGAACACACTTAAATAATTAATTAATTAAAATATGGTATTAACGAACCTATATATTTTATTGAACCCCCTTAGCAGCTTAAAGAATATTCAGCAGCATTAAGAGAACGTGACAAGATGGTAAAGGCAGTTGATTTTTATATTATTTACCCCCATTTAGATTTAGGAAACCCCAATATAGGGCAAGGTCGCGTAGAAAACGTGACATATTGCAATCAGTGCAGGTCTGTATCTAAAATGTTCATACGATCCTTCACTTTCTTTCTATGATAGTTATACCGGTACGGACGCTACGTCATGGTTTTCCAACAGACTTAATGACATAGCTGCCGATTTAAATTCTAGAATTAAGCATGTAGAGCCTATGGATCAGGTGGTGCGGGGGATTCCTACAAACTGTCATATCCGTGAAAAAAGCTTTACATCCAATGATAAAATAGTGTTGGATGATGATCACTTCACCGGAGCAGTTAGAGGTTATGCGCATACCGCATGTAATTTGAATTATAGAACATTGTATGTCATCCCCTTGGTTTTTCTCAATCTATCGGCGTACGATAGCCATTTCATTATAAGAGCCTTGGTGAAAGGTGGAAATGTCTCTGTATTACCCTTAAACAAGGAAAAATACATCAGCTTCACCAAGTACGATACTGAGACGAAAATAGAATAAAATTTAGTTCTATAGATAGCTTCAGATTCATGGATACATCTTTAGAAAAGTTCGCTTCATATTTACCTCGTGATTAATTTACATAAAAATTTGTTAAATTACATCAAAATTTTCCAAATTTAAATGGGGAACATATGAAACTCCTCACTAGGAAAGGAGTGTATCCATATGATTATATATATTTTGTAGAAAAACTTAACGAAACTCGCTCGCCCACTATCGAAGCATTCTATAACAAATTAAATTTCGAACAAGAGTCAGAGGTGGACTACTTGCATGCACAACAAGTGTGGTTTACTTCTAGCTGTCAGACCCTGTGCGATTATTTGAATTTATACATGAGAACTGATATAGGGGAGGTGGGGGCACCTTTGAACAAGGGGTACTATTGAACAGATTTCAAATTTACCGCTCTATGCTCGCTGTTATTTTGAGACCATGTAGTAATGAAGGTTATAGCTGCAGCAAGTAGTGTCTAACGTTTTAGGGCTTTATAGTTATTTGAAATGTAAGTACTACAAAAACTTTATTTTACTCTGATTGGTTGTAATATTATACATGAACATATAGTGTGATATTGAGAATATGCTAAATATAATCAGAATTTCACCATTGAGTCTTAAATGTGTAAGGTTAGGGAAGTATTACTTGATATTTCATATTCATCTGTGGTTGCAGGGTTGCCAATAAATCGCGCATAATAAAAATGTGTTTGCATGGGGTACCTTTGAACATCCGCTAAGGGGCACAGATGAACAGTTGTTCAAAGGTGCCCACCAGCCACAATAAGTTAATTATGTTAATAAGTTATTTGATTGGAGAATGATTTGAAACTTCTCTTTTAGCGAAAATGGTGAGAACTTACAAGAAAAAAAGATTAGAAGAGGTTTTTCAATGAAGAGGATATGGCCAAGAGCGGTATCCGCGGTACAAAACAATACAATGTCATTAAGAAAAGCTGGCGGCAGTTTTTACGGAGTTAAACATACTGCTTTGTTTTTATCGATTAAGGAAGCAGCCTAAGGCAGAAGTTTATTCATCAAAAACACACATTTCGGCAAGTGTTTTGACCAAGAACAGGAGCAGATGTTGGTGAACTATGTTTTTGACAGCTTCAAAACTTCAGTATGGTCCCTTTCATGTAAAGATTTAAGAATCCTAGCATTTGACTAATGCAAATGCACTTAAATGCAAATATCCAGCAAGTTGGGACGTTAATAAGACGGCAGGAGTGGACTGGCTCCAATGTTTTTATGAAGCGACAATGCAAATCTGAGTTTAAGAAAGCCAGAAAATACGAGTCTGGCACGGGTGACTGGATTTAATCTAAAAGCCGTAACCGAATTTCAAGAAAAATCTGTTACGTGCTTATAACAAATGTAATTTTGGAACCCAACAGAATCTTTAACCTAGATGAGACAGGTATCTCGACAGTCGTGGATGCACAAACATAAATAGCTCAGAAGGGTGTCAAGCAAGTTTGGGCAGGTTACATCGGCAGAGAGGGGCGCACTCGTGACCATGTGTGCTATCGTGAGTGCTGATGGGAACAGTTTGCCACCAGTTGTTATATTCCCACGAGCTAGATATCACGACAGTTTTCTTGCTGGTGCTCCTGCTGGGAGTATTGGATTAGTGAATAATCCACCCAGTGGTTGGATGACAAAAGTGCTCTTTTTAAAAGTTTTGGAACATATCAAAAAGTTAACAAAAATTAACCTCGATGACAAACTTTTAATTGTGATGGATAACCACGAATCTCACTGTTCATTAGATGCCATAATATTTTGCCAAAAAGAGAATGGGATCGATCTTGTCACCATACCGCCGCATTGCACCCATCGCCTGCAGCCCTTAGACGTCTCAATAAATGGGTCCATTTAAGGCTGCGTTAAGGGTTGCTCAACACGACTGGCTGATATCTCATGCAGGCAAAGCCATTACTATTCACGATTTAGCTGGGCTGTCAAACATTGCAATTCAGACATCGTTTAACTCCCAAAAAATATTATTTCAGGTTTTCAGAAGACAGGCATGTGGCCTTTCGATAGAAATGTATTCTCTGAGAGTGACTTCATTGCTGCAAGAATACCTACAACTAGTAATATTGAAACCGATGGATCTTTAAGACACAGTCCGCTGACCGAAATAACAGAACCTGTTGCATCAACATCGGCATCACCATCAGCAAAATGAGTCAGTCGTGCTGTCTCCAGAAGTTTCTCAGACCTCTACCGAATGTATCTTTGACGACCAAAAAGCGACGTCAAGGTCGCAAACCGAAGAAATCTTTATTCCTGACACATACTCCTATTAAGTACGAGTTCGAAGCTGAAGCTATTGCCCGTTAAGTTAATAAAAGAGCGAATGCTGTATTAGCTAAAAAACCTAAGGTAAAAAGGACTCTATGTGCTGACACCGACTCCTCATCTTGTGATGACACAATGTCCATACATGATGAATCAGATGATGGTGATGATTACGGTGACCATCAACCAGTCAGACCTCGACAGAAAGAAGACCAAGACTTGCCATCAGTTGGATTCAAAGTGGATGATTTTGTAATTGAGAAGTTCTCTAACGAAGAAAACTATTGTTCACTATGCTGGTTTAATAACTGATAAATATGAGGATGAATATAAGATCAAATATTTACGAAAGAAAGGTAACAAGTTTTATTTTCCAACGATTTAAGATACTAGTTTGGTGTCATCTACAGATCTTATTAAGAAGCTGTCTGTTCTCATTCAAAATGGTACTGAAAGGATGTCGGGTTTCGATGGAATTTTCATGTAGATTTTGAATAAATATAACTTTAGATAATGTTTTTCCCAATAAACTTCTGAAATAAACGTCACTGTTTCAATTGTAACCCCAGTCCCTGTTCAAATGTACCCCAATGGATGGGGCAGCTTTTGAACAATACGCACTGACACAATAAATTTGGCTGACAAATTCAAAATATTAAAGGTATGCAGAAATTTTCACTGGGCATGGAAATTAGACACATTGTGTTATTGTAAAATACCTAAGTCATTTTGTTTAAGTGCGTGTAACATTTGCAGTAACTTAAAACATATAAATATGTTCAAAAGTGCCCCCACCTCCCCTACTGCTCCTAGCTGATGTTTTTGAAAATTTCCGAACCACATCTCATAAAGAGTATGGCCTAGATCCAGCCTGGTACTATACGTTACCGGGCTATACATGAGATGCATTGGTAAAATTCACACAATGTCATCTTCAGATTCTCAAAGATGTTGATATGCTTCTATTTATCGAAAAAGGCATAAGTCGTGCGATTTTTTTTATATATAAATTAATTAATTAATTTTCTCGTTCAATATTATGAGATATTATATTCATGATCATGAAAACAAATTTGGAATAGGGGTATTTCTAATTTAGTATATATATATATATATATATATATATATATATATATATATATATATATATCATATTTTTTTTTGAAATCTGTATTATTAAGGATATATTTATTTTTCAGTATTTTTAGGAATCTGGTAGCCACACAAAAATTTATAGAACATTTTTTGCCTTAACGAAACCCGTTAGGGAATAAATGAAGCATAGAAGAACCCTGTTATTTCTCAGTTAGAATTTTTGTATAAAAAATACCATTGACAGTTTATTTCATATAAGTCAAACGATTTCCTCTGTAATGACTTATCGTTATTTTTTTGAGTTTATGAGATTTTGTTCGTATTTTTCTATAAATTGTCACCCACCCTAGTTAAGGATATCTGAAAAATGGCTCGAAAATAAGTTGAACATATTTTTTTGTTTTGATGAAATTTCAACATATTATGATATTTAAACGTATGAGAAGAAATGTTTCAATTTGTTCTCTTAGTGTAATCATCATACTCCACAAGATAGGATTGAAATGTGATACGTATCATGTGTGAGAAAACATTTTTCGAGAAATGTCATCTATTTTCGTGTATATAAAGCGAAATTATTTTTACGTTACCATAAAAAGAAACATGTCACCAGAATTAAGAATGTTTACATTCACGGAGGATGTTCTAGGGGATTTTTACCCCGCTGAAAATGTGAGTATTTCAAAATTAATTTATCAATTCTATATTAATTCCTACTTGATTTTTAATAGATAGATAGAGACCTAACTACATAGAAGAGTTATGGAATGATAATATTTTTGGCTATAACGTTGTTATATGGGTGGATGTGAGAGTTCGAGTAGCGTTCTGGTTCTACAAGGGACAAGAAAGAATAAGTTCAAATTTCAGCAATCGAATCTTTAATGTCGACGAATCTGGTATAACCACTGTCCAGAAAAAGTCTGGAAAAGTTTATGCGAAAAGGGGACAGAAACAAGTCGGCGTTGCCATTTCAGCTGAACGAAGTCAAACGATTACCATCTTATGCGGTGTCAGTGCAGCAGGGACATACGTTCCGTCAATGATAATTTATCCGAGAAAACGGATGTCTCCTCAATTAGAAAAAGACGGCCCAATAGGTTGCACTTATTCCTGTTCTGACAATGGGTGGTCGAATGATGATTTATTTCTAAAGTGGATAAAACATTTTCGAAATTATGTGAAAGCTACGGAAGCTGACCCGATTTTACTTATTCTTGACAACCATGCAAATCACATTTCATTGCAAATTTTTGCAGAGATAATCACATCGTGTTCCTCACTACTCCATATGATTTCGACTGCACACGAAAGGATCACTGTTTATGACGTGGCTCGTTTATTCAACCAAGCATACATGAAGGTTGCAACTATAGAAAAGGGAGCCTCATATTTCCTTTCAACCCAGAAAAGTTTACTGAAGAGGATTTTGCAGCAGCTGAGGAATTTCGAGAACTTGTCTTGGGACCAGAAGAACGTGAGTGAAGCTTTAGTCCAGCTCCTCCACGCACTTCCTCGATATCTGTAGATGCTTTGAAAGCAAAACCTTCATTCTGCAGATGCTCAGGTGGATTCGTGATACTCATAAATGGAAAGCGTATCAAGAAGGATCAGTTATCATCACTGAAAAAAGGAGATGAAATATCATTTCAAAACATCAGACTATCAAGAGAGATATTGATGAGTTTTTTGCCGAGTTCATTTTGAAATTGAATCTATTCTAAAATGGTAGTAATAAAGCGGGATATTGTTAATGAGCTACATAGTTCTGTAAGAATTAATTTCCCCAATAGGCGTGTAATAGTTAGGCCCGGTTGTACAATATGCTGATATACTCCCCAATAGCGTTATCTTGCCGACAAGTATGTTTTTGATGTATTACAATTTACGAATAACTTTGTTGGTAACCCTATCGGTAGAATAACTTGTCAAGTACTCGAAGCGGCCGATAATTTGTAATCGGGAAGATTTACTGAGAAGAACATAACCTACTTGCTATTTATTTCTAGTGCTTGCTGTTTTGATTATGATCGTATCTTTCGCTCTTATTTTGGAAGTAATTCAATTAAAATTTAAACTTAAATCTAAAATGGAAAAAGAAAGTAATAAACGCACGGCTAATTACACAAAAGAAGAATGTTGGCGACCTGTGAAAATTATTGAAAGGTTTGCACACATAATCGAAAATAAAAAATTAACTTGGAAAGACAAGGTAATAACGCTCAATTTTTATTTATGCACCTCCCTACTTAAAACTTGTTATTTTTCAAATTTTAGAAAACTACTTGGCAAAAAGTTTGTATTGAGTTTAATGTTGGGACTCAAACCCGAACATGGGAACAACTAAGGAGGTAAATACGAAGTATTGAAAAAAGAAACGAGGAAAGCTGCAGTCAAA
>JARQZK010000388.1:0-19600 GCA_030704885.1 Cynegetis impunctata | reverse complement strand
AGAAAAGCTGTCAGTAATGTGTTTTTAAAACGAAAAGAGAAAGAGCAATTAATAAATTGATCAACAAGCGTTCGCTTGACGAGAAAGGGAAGTTTAAATGCTATTTTAAGTTTACCCTTGTCAATTTAGTTCGATCTTGAATGACATCAAAGAGGTCCTGCATACCTACTAATCCCTGCAATAAAATGATATTCTTTTAAGTTTTGAAGTTTTTGACGTTATAATTTTATGAAAATGACAAAAAACAAACACTCACTATGACAGATACGCCGCGTACAACGCGACTCCTCTGAATGCAGTCTCTGAATGCACGCTTAACGTACAACGCTGGAGTGGAACGCATTGCGCTCTGTAGGAAACAGAAACACTAAATTCCTATTAAGTAGTGCCGGAGTATTGCGCTGGTCGTATTACCACGCACGCGGCGCACAAAATACGCTGGTTAGGAAAACCTGCCTTTAATCGTAAAAATGAGGCTGTCGTACGAAATTTACGCGAAATATTATGTTAAAAACCTTTATTCAAAGTAATAACAATTGTGATTTGCGAATTTCGTGCTGTCTCGTCTACAACAATCATCTCTTTGTTAGAAGTTTAAGGAACAACAACCATCTCTTTGTTACAAGTTTAATTTTTTAAATATGATTAAAAACACACCTGAATTATTGGGCTAAGAAATAATTTATAAGTGATAATTCTGTATCATTGTGTATTCTGTATTTTTGGGAGTGCAGCCGAGACCACAGCACTTAGGCCCCATTGGGCCCTTTGTGCATCCTCCCCGGGAACATCACCAGCCTAGGCTCCCAACCATCCCAGTCGTTTGAAAAAGAGGGTGATTGCACCTAGGGAGATTTCCCTCAAGGTGGCTAAAATTGGCCACCGTTCACCCAGAATGGATTCTCTGGTGACAAGACAGCGGGGCATTCACAGAGGACATGTTGTACCGTCTCGTCTTCCTGTTCACAGCCACTGCAGAGAGGTGTGTCGCTTAATCCCATATTAAATAAGGGCTTCCGCAGTGTCCCGTTAAAATTCCCACGACATTGCGTAGTTTTCCTCTGGGCATCGCCAGGTAAGTCATTGCTGCATCTTTATTGGGATAATTTAAAAGTTCCCTGGCAAGTCTGCAGGTGGTTGTTTCATCCCATAGGACTTTTTGATGGGTGTTCTCTTTCATCATTTGTGACTTTGCTGTCAGCGGTAGTAGGCTGGAAGGTCAGGACCGAATATGTTCAGGCCGGCTGCTTTCCTAGCCAATTCGTCAGCTTTTTTGTTGCCATTGCATCTCGAATGGCCTAGCACACCATAATATGGTTTGCATGGGCTGCACCCGCAAGTTCTTGATGGCATTCCCATAGTGACTCTGAAGTTATTTTATGATTCTTCAGGGCCACTAACGATTGTCTACTATCTGCGTAGATTTTAATGGTTTTGTTCGTTATGTTCCTACGAGCAATCTCGTTCGCGGCTATGGTTATGCCCGTTAGCTCTGTCTGAACTATGTTGGCACATTTGGTCCATGGTCCACTTAAGTTTGAAATCGCAGGTCTGTCTCGAATATATTCCACAGCCTGCTCCTTTTCTCTCGTTTTTGAATCCGTCCGTGAAAAATATTGATCGTTCCTTCATCGGAGGTCTCATTTCCACTGTTTGTGTGTATTGAGTAGGGTTTAATCAAAAAACAAATCGCGGGAATGCTGTCTGCCTTAACCTGTAGCAGGGGCATCGTGTTAGTAGCCTCAAGCCACAGGCGACGTCTTGTCTCCCCACATCCTACTTCTGGCTTTTATACCAATAGTCTCAAGGCGTGCCATAGTTGCCAAGGCCACTTCTTGTAGATAAATATCCAAAGGTGGCAGGCATAGCATCACCTCTATTGCCCTAGTTGGTGTTGTTCGCATAGCTCCGGTTCACACTTAGACACGCGGTCCTTTGTATCTGCCCAAGCTTGAGTTTTGTTTTTGCCTGTTGGCTTTTAGGCCACCAGACAACGGCTCCATAGGCTATCATCGGTCTCACGATGGCAGTGTATATCCACTATGACCAACCCTGGGTTTCAATCCCCAGGTTTTTCCCCATGATCCTGCGGCACTGTCCGCGTAGGAGATGTATGCCTTTTTTAGTCTTCTCTCCTGGTGAAGATTCCAAGTGAGTTTGGCGTCAAAGGTCACTCCCAGATATTTGACCTCTGACATGAAACTTAATTCTGTTTTTAGGAGAACAGGTGCTTTTAATGGCCCCAGTTTCCTTTTCTTTGTGAAGAGAACCATCTCCGTCTTTCTGGGGTTGATTGATAGAGAGTTCTCTTCGCACCATCTTTCGATTATTCTCAGGGCTCCCTGAATTCTGTCGCACAGAACTCCTTCAAATTTTCCACTTAGTAGTATCGTTAAGTCATCTGCGTATGCAATTAAGTAGAATTCTTCATCGCAGAGGCGGCGCAAGAGGCTGTCGAGAACTAGGTTCCATAGCAGCGGAGATAGGACACCCCCTGCGGGCAGCCTCTCGCGACCATTCCCCTGACGACGATGTTGTCTACACTGATTCTAACAGCTCTTTTTGAGAGCATGTTTGAGATCCAGCCCCTGACAGTCTGGGGAACACCTCTGTCTGCCAGTGTTGATTCAATTTTGGGAAAGGTGGTTTTGTCAAACGCACCCTCGATGTCTATGAACACCCCCAGGGTGGACTCTTTGTTGTCCAAAGATTTCTCAATCCGACCAGCAACCAGATGGAGGGCTGTGTCGGTGGATCTGCCTGGGGTATATGCGTGCTGGTTGGGATGCAGTGGTTGTGTATTCAAAATAGCATCCCTTAGGTATCGTTCGCATAGTCTCTCCATTGTTTTCAGCAGAAACGAGGTCAGACTAATTGGTCGATATGCTTTGGGTGTGGTGTAATCCATTCTACCTGTCTTAGGAATAAATACCACCCTCACCTCCCTCCAAGGCTGTGGTATGTACCGGCGCGCCAAGCACGTCCTGAACATCCTCATCAGGTGCGGCATTAATTCGCCCAAGCCCCACTGTAGCAAGGCAGGGTAAATGCCGTCAATGCCTGGTGATTTGAAGGGTGAGAAGGTCTGTATTGCCCAGCCTATTCTGTCTTCAGTAACTATTTGGTTGGCTTGCTGCCACTCCAAGTCTGAAGGTTCTGTTTCAGTTTCAGTTGGCCATTCCTTCCCTTTTGTGACCACGGAATTAGGGAAGTGAGTTTGCATAAGCAACTCTAGGCTTTCACGAAGATCAGCAGTTGTGGTGCCGTCTTCTTTCTTCAGTAGACCTAAATTTGTGTCTCGATCTTTAGCAAGGATTTTACAAAGCCTAGCGGCCTCTGAGTAGTCTTCGACTTCCTCACAGTAGGCTCTCCATGCTTCTCTTTGTTTTTGTCTAACTAGTTTTTTGAACTGCCTCAGATACTTCTTGTACTGGTTCCAGTCTGAGGCAAGTTTTGTCATTTTAGCTCGATTGAATGATTTCCTAGCCATCTTCTTGAGGTCACCTAGCTCCCGGCTCCACCACTTCGTGGCTTCGCCGGGCTGTTGGGCGGCTCTTAAGGGGCAGGATTCTTCAAAGGCTTTTCTCACGGCTTTTTGAATACAATTCACTTGTTGTTCAATTTGGCCATTATTTTTTGGCGTTCTTCCATCAACTGCCTCTAGAACCTCCTGCAGTCGGTGTCGATATTTATCTCTGTCCGTCCTCCGGAGGTCCCTGAGTAGTTTTTTGGGCGCTTTAGTAAGGTTTATTTCAAAATTTATCCATCGGTGGTCTGACATGGTAACAGAATCTGATACATGCCATCCTAGGATTGAATTGGATATACGAGATGAAGCTACCGTTATATCTATTATAGTTTGACTTCTAGAGTTAATAAATGTCGGTGTACAGCCTTTGTTGATAATGTAAAGGTTGTTACCGATAATGTAATCAGAAAGTGACTTGCCTCTTGCGTTGTTGTTCTCGCTGTCCCATGTCACATGGTGTGCGTTGGCATCGCAGCCCAAAATGACTTCCCAGTTTTGGGTGCGGCAGTGCATTATCAGGTTCTCCATTTCCCTCGATGGTGGTGGGGTCGTTGAGTCTTGCGGGAGATACACTGATGCTAGAACAACAACGGTTGTTTTGCCTGCTGAGTTGCACTCCACCTTCACGGCTGTTAGGTTCGAGGATGACAGGTACTGCAATGGCTGGGCTTTGATGTGTCGAGGAACATACACTGCTGTCCTCGGTTTCTCATTTGTGGGAGTGCTGAAAACACACCCATTAAGTTTTGTCAGTCCGCATATTTTGGATCTAACTATTCAGGGTCCTTCCTAGGTGGTGGCACTCCTGAAGGCCTCTTTGCAGCAGGTTGAGGCCGAGGTGAGGTGGTGCGTCCAGAGGGGAGAGCAGTCGAGACTGCTCGCTCTGCCCCCTCGCGCGCCTTCCTTCTCCTTTTGGCCTCTGCCCCACTGATTCTTTTACCCCTACGAGGTTTGGTTTTTATCCAGTCTGCTTCAGGCTGGGTAGGTTCTTTGTTTTTGGCTTCTTTTTCATTCATTAAGAGCTGTATTTTCATTTACCCGGCTCCTCACCCGCCACGGAGCGTTTGTCGTGCGACAAACGCACACGATCACCAAGGCTACCAGGTAAATATAGCCCCCAGAAGCGTGCGACGCGATGCGAGGGTGATGGTTCACTGGGATCCCGGGGCCACCGTTATCCCAGATCCCCAGCCCCCTAAAGCGCCACCCCGCCCCCAAAAGGCTCACCCTGTCGGACCTCTGACTGTACGACACAGCCGATTGATCAGGAGTGGGTTAGTTCCTGACCGCCCGTCTAGCTGAAATCCAGCCCAAAGCAGTGTGTTGGCAGGCTCGGCCCCCTCAACTGCCAGGTGTCCTTCATCCAGCGACACGGGTCGCCACGAACGGCACAAACACGTGGGAGCTTGTCCACGGAAGCGTTTTTGTCGACCCATACCAGGGTTTTATACCTGCAGAGTCCACTTATCACGCTCCTAACCGCAGCATCCGAGGACACCACGGCGTACCCCTATCCGCAACCTGGGGACGCGCCTGGTAGGTAGCTCAACCACCAGGTAAGTGATAACAATAACATACATTTTCCAATCCCAATTCATTAACAGCCTCGTCTCCCGCAACAGATTTTTTTCCATAATTTTTAGCAGTCTTTTCTCTAAATCCGACACAGGGAGAAAAAATGTTGGTCCTCCAACAGTTTTGTTTATTTCTCTGGTAAGCATTACAATAAGGGTACATTATTAAGCTTGCTGTATAGTTTAATGAATAATTTCAAATCGTCGCCATTCAACAACTTTCATGTAAATATGCGACAATCAAACACATCTTTCACCAAAATCGAAATTTTTTTTCAATATTTCATACATACATTATTTTAATTTATATTTCAAAAACAATATAATAAAAGTTACTTTGATTGCTGATGATAATAGGTATTTATTTGTTACAACTTACAAAGTTTTACACAAGTAAAATATAAAATAATATAAATATTTTAGTGTAATTTGTGTAATAATACAACAGTATTACTTCTTTTCCTCCATCCTTCTACTGATTTTTTACCAAAACCTAAACTGTTTAGATTTTGAGCATCCGTTTGACACAGAACATCTCCCTTGGCTTTTCCCTCTACCCTACTGAACTTGGTTATTAATTGTGGGTTTTCGTCACATACCTCCAGCAATAATTGCCAAATCTTCAAAGAGAATCCGCAAGAATAGGATTAACCATGAATTCAAATTTTAAAAAAAGTCAATATACATATAGATCAATATATATATATATATATATATATATATATATATATATATATATATATATATATATATATATATATATATATATGGTTGTCTGGTTTCCCGGGATTGTATCCGCGTATGGGCTTCGTCTTCGTTGAAGTCTGCTCGACGTTTCGGCAAAATCACATTTGCCATCTTCAGGTAGCTCTTCTTAGTCGGAATGAATACACTGAACTGTTCAGTTGGTTTGGTTGGTCACAGGCTACTCGATGATTTCAAATGTTAGTTTAATCTCATTGAGATTCTTCATTTATAGAAAGTTCTAAGGTTATAGGATTTCAGGTTTTTATCGAAAGTTTTCTTTCAACCTAATACCTAGAGTGCGGTATCAAATTAATCGTAATAAAATTATCTTTTTTTTAACCTGACGAGCCACCATGTTGCCATTTGAAAAAAAATAGTAATAAAAGTTTTAAAATTAAACTTCACATAGCTGGAACATTTTGATCGAAAATAATGAATTTGTATTTTAGCATACATTTTAGGACCGCAATTAGTTATTTGAACGCATCCATAGCCCTCTAAAATAAAAAAAAGGTTACAAAAAGTAACAAATGATACATGGTTGTATTCTAAATGTCATATGGAGACAAAAAAGCTGAAAATATACTCGGTGTCCCATTTAAAAATAGAAAGTTTATGTCACTTCAAACCGGAAGTTGCATGAAGTTGAGTTACTTGTCAAAAAATGCAGTTTTATGCATCAAACAGATCCTCTAAATTTCATTTAATTAACTCCGAAAAAAAAAAAGTTATAGGGGCGAGCCACCTTCCGTGGACACCCGGTATATATATATATATATATATATATATATATATATATATATATATATATATAATATATATATATATATATTATATATATATTGTATATACTTATATATATATATATATGTATATATATATATATATATATATATATTATATATATATATATATATATATATATATATATATAATATATATATATATATGATATATTATATGTATATATACTATATATATATATATATATATATATATTATATATATTTATATATATATATATATATATATTTATATATATATATATATATAATATATTTTTTATATATATATTTTTATATTTTATATATATATATATATATATATATATATATATATATATATATATATATATATATATATATATATATATAATTACAATAATAATAATAATCTTTATTTCAGAATATGTGCGTACAACAATTACAACATAGAATGAAATAGTGTCAAAAAATTGTAAATCAAAAACTAAAATATCCTCATAACGTCACATCTAGCTCACTGTTAAAGTATTCAGACAGTGAGTACGGTTCCAAATTAATAAAGCATTTCTATTATTTTTCTTTTAAAAAAACTAAAACTTATTTATACTTTTAAAACTATTTGGCAATGTTGTTATAAATTCTTACTACTAATTATAGGACGGAACGGATGTTTTTTCACTTAGACTTAGTTTGTGTTTGGGATAATGTAAATCAAGAGTTCTTGTGTGGTAATTATGAGATGTGTATGCTCAACCATAATATTTTTGTTTTTAAAAGAAAAATATCAAGCAATCACAACAATAATACCATAAACTGTCAGAATGTTATTTTTTCTAAAATATTCCTCTACATGATTCCAAATATTTCAACCGAAACATTAATTCTCAACAATTCTTTTCTGTATGACAAATATCTCATTTGACTCTTGCGCACTTATTCCCCCCCATAATATTATTCCATATCTTAATAGTGATTCAAAGTTTGCAAAATAAACTGTCTTTTATACAAGAATTGGCTTAAATAGTTATTGAGAGATCTTATTCCATACCCTATACTCTACTCAATTTCGTTGATAGGTAATCTATATGGTATGACCATTCAAAAATTTGTCTATTTGTATACTAAAAAATTTAGTTGATTTCTTCCAATTTTACATAATTGTCATCTATCTAATGAATTCTTTATCTAAATTTTCGATTCTATATGTACCAAACATTACAGCAGATGTTTTATCTTTATTTAAAACAAGCTTATTATTAGCAAACCAGAATTAATTTCTTTAAAAGAATCTCGAGCATTTAATTTCTAGCTGTTGTATGTCACTAGCACTGATAATAACGTTTGCATCGTCTGCAAAACCTGTTATGAAATTTGAAATTTATAGTGAACAAATCATTAATGAAAATCAAAAATAGGATTGGCCCCAATACGCTGCCTTGAGGTACCCCAAATCTAGATTCTAATACTTTCTGACTTTATTTTCTTCCCTTCATTTAAAAACACCAACTCGTTGTTGACGTTGTGTTAGATATGATTGAAACCACTTTCCGGCCGTTTCTCGTATATACCATGCACTCTAATTTACCTAACAACAATTCCCTAACTAGACAATCATAGGCGCTTGATTGATCTAAAAACAAATCCTAAGGCCAACTCTTTTTTTTTCAAGTAACTCACAATTTCCTCAGTGAACTGATATATTGCAGATTGAGTTGATTTTCCCTTGAGATAACCGTGCTGCGAGTTACTTATGATATTGCATTCTTTAATAAAGCTCAATAATCTCGAGCACATGGCCTGTTCAAAAATTTTAGAAAAGGAAGACAATAAAACTAATCGGTCTGTAGTTCTCCATAGACGATACTTCCCCCTTTTTTGTAGATGCGGTCTACATGAGTGACATTTTCAATTTATTTGGAAAAATACCATACTTGAAAGAGTTATTTATAATGTAACTGATAATATGTTTGATCCTCGTTTCCGCAAAGTTTTAATTAAACTGGGAGGTACACCATCCTCTCCACTTGTAAATTTATTTTTAAGTTTCTTGATTATTTCCTCTATTTCTTCAGGTGTAGTAGGTTCTAATTTGAAATATTTTACTATTTGGATAAATATTGAGAGAGGAAGGTGCATTCTACCAAATCACCTAGCAATCTAGGTATTTTCTCAAACAAGAAAAGTATTATATTCATTTACCCTTTGTTTTCGTATTGAAAATATATTCACAATTTTTTCCCGAATTAGTATAACCTCTTATCTCGCTGCAAATTGACCACATAGTTTTGTTCTTATTATCAGATCGCCTAATTCTTTCACTATAATGATTTTCCTAGCCTTTAATTAACAATGTCCTGATATTTTTTTCGTTCTTTGTTATATTCCTCTTTGAAAATATTATTATTTGTTTTTAATGTAAGAAGTATATCTAGTTTTTTTTTACAATTTATAACTTCTGGTGCGTTGTAATAGTTTTTTGTTGTAAACTTGTTTGTAATACATTTAAAAGGAAAACATTTCTCAAAAAAGAGCGTAAATGTTTGCATAAAAATTTTCCATTGCATGTCAACATCATTCTCATCAATTTCGAGTACTCTTTGCCAATCTTGATTAGCTAGATCCAACCTGAACTCTTCTTTTGCTACGTCATTAAAAAGACTCTTATATAGTTTTTCATTTTTGATTGGTAATTCAATGTCAACTTTCTGTCCTGTATGGTCAGAAATATTTGTTTTAAGAACTTCTGCATGCGTAATATGCATATTACTGTATATATTGTCAATACAAGTCGTTGAACAATGGGTTATTCTAGTAGGTTCAATAATAGAAGGTTCAAGTTGAAACGAACTCATCAGTGTTAATAAATCAATTCTATGCCTACTATTTTATCAAGTAAGTCAATATTAAAGTCACCTGCAAACTATCACAGATTTGTCTTCCGGAAATATCACACTTAAAGCCTTTTCTAGTTGTTGTAAGAAAATATTCACATCACTCTCATTACCATTTGGGCCGGTACACAGATAGCACTACCACATTTCTTCCTCCGATAATACTTTCCGCAGCTGAACATTCAAATTGTCCTATAACTGTTAGCTCCTCTATTTGTTTTCTCCTCTTACTCCTTATACTAGGATGGATATATATTGCCGATCCACCATGTCGTCCTTTCTCCCTACAAGCACTCGACATCAAATTGTAGTCACCAATGCTCTTTTTGAGTTCCTCTTTTGTGCTCCAATGTTCTGTTAAACATAATATCCTACACTCTAAATTTTCCATAAGAAAATGTTGCAACATATCAACACAATTACCCATTGATTGCAAATTGTGGTGAATGACACTAAAATTATTTCCTCTCAATTTTGAAGTTTGTTGCATAAAATTTCCATTTTCTTTTCCTAATATCGTTTTCGTCTTTTTTGACTCTTTTGTATTTTCTATAAAAAATCACTTGTCTGTTTGTTTTTGTCATACGCTTGGAAACTAAATCTTTTGATCCCTACGTTTACTGGCCAAAATTGTGGGTCGTATACTTCATCCTTTCTCTCAAATGGTACCTTCACTAAAAAACTCTTTGAATTACCTATTTTCGTTTTAAAGGCTAATTCCTTAACATCTATATTTTCATTTTCGAAACCTGATTTTCCTTTTATGTATTTAGTTATCTGTTCCTCTGTCCAGTGTTGCCAATAGGGCGCAAAAAGCGCAATAATTGCGCTTTCTAACTGTGTTTTGCGCCATTGCGCTATTTTGTGTATTTTTGCGGTTTTTCTATATAAGCTCTAACCTTAATCTTGACATTTTCATAAGACAGAACAACTGGAGATCAGAAAAAACAGAGAGAGAACAGATTCCCGTGCTTGCGACCGTAATTTTGAGTTCTGTGTTACGAGTTGCGACCTTGCTAGAGACTTAGGACAATTGCAACATTCTAGTCGATCCGAAGGTTGCACAAAAAGGTGAAATCATAAGTTTATGTCCAGTAGACGATTTCCTTTTTTGAAGGATACTATTGATTCTCAATCACTTGACAATGAGTGGAAAGATCATACCCTTTTGAATTTTGATGAACATAATCTTTCTTCTGATTTACCTGCTGAAGATTATTGGAGAATGGCTTTCAAATTAAAAAATGCTGCAGGAGAAACTAGATTCAAAAATTTTAAAAAAGTAATGAAATTATTAATTGTTCTTCCATTTTCGAATGCTTCTGTAGAGAGAGTATTCAGTTCAGTGAAATTAATAAAAACTGATCATCGAAATAGGATGAAATCTGAAACATTGAATAGCCTTCTTTTAACTTCCCAAGAAGTAACTAATCCAGTTACCTATGAACCAAGTAAAAAGATATTCTGAATAGTAAAATTTGGAACTAATCAAATATTGATGTTCAATCTGTGATTGAGGTAATCCGAAAGACTAAGAATTCTCAAGGATGTGATTTTTTTCATTCTCATTTTAATTTGATGTATTTATATATGATTTATTATTCATAAGAGATTTATTTATTTTGTTATAGCGTCAAATCGAAGGAAGCCACCTTTTGTTTCGAACTTCCTTTGAATTTTAGTATCATTTAACTTTTTTTTGGCAACGCAAAAGAAGGAACAAGAAACACCGGCATTATCGTGCTTTTGACCTTGAGAGTGTAATATATTTGACAATTGCAACATTCTGTCACAAAACTCATACTACTTAAAACAGTAATACGAATTCTGTGCATTCTGTTCACATCGCAAGACCGTGCAAGATAACTATTACGCCATCTGGTAGAAAACATTAGACATATGTTGCGCTTTTTGATCTAATATTGCGCTTTTATGTTGGCAGCATTGCGCTAACAAGTTCTTCAACCCCGGCGACACTGCCTCTGTCACATGTGCCTGTACCTGATTTATAAAAAACCATGCCATTTTATCCATTCCTGCAAAACCGTTTTCCTTCTGACTCTTCGATATTTTATTTGTTCCCAGCCGAATATTGTGAGATTTTTTATTATATTTTCGTTTCACAATATTCCACTCATTTTCAGTTTTCGATTTATGTGAACTATCTCGATCTTGGACTCTTACAGATGTTTCACCTTTTTTTGTTTCATTTGTGAGATATATTAACTCATTCATCTTGGCTCTTTGTATATTTTCCAGCTGATGACTAACTTGCAATTTGTGTTGTTGTTTTTCATTGGAGACTTGATTTCTATCAGTCATTTCATTCTTGTTTATGTTTATATTTCGAGTATTTCCGTATAATTTTTTTGAGATTCACTCTTTTCTTCCGTTACCATCTGGCGATAAGATTTTACGCTGGTTTCAGCTGTTGAGCCCATGTTGCCATCGTTTCTCGAACTTCCGCATACCGAAGAATTTTCATTTGCGATGTATTTCGCTTTCTCCTGTAGATAGTTAATTTTTTCTTATATATATATATGTATATATATATATATATATATATATATATATATATATATATATATATATATATATATATATATATATCATCATATATATCAATATATATGAACTTGATTAAAAAAAAGTCAATATACAAAAATTAACTCCGAAAACAAAAAAGTTATAGGGGCGAGCCACCTTCCTTGGACACCCGGTATATATATATATATATATATATATATATATATAGATAAATATATATATAGATATATATATATATATATATATATATATATAGAAAACCAGATTGAAATTTAATACGTAATACAGCCTTTGAATACACCAAAGAAAACTCTTTAGATAATTTCCTAGCTTTCGCTAATGTTTATTAGCTTCTTCAGGGCTAAAAATTACAAAAAAACAAACGTTAAAACACAAATACAAATTAAAATTCCTTTTAAGGAGTACTTACAATATCTGTGAGATCATAAATCAATTAACAATGGCACATACATTTACGTTTCAGAACGAATATTTCAATGAGACAAAATCAGTTAAAAAGTTTGACTTCTATGTTTACATTGCTATGAATGCACCACGACTGAGAGTACAAGTCTCATGAGTAGTACACCTGTAGGAACGTATACATACCACTTACACCCGAGCATGTTTGGTTACTGGGGGTTGCCTATTTCAATTTGATCAAGTAAGTGTAAATATTACTGAGATTGGACGTATCCGACTTTTTATTGAGTGCTTCAGGGTGGTTTTGAATATGATACATCTCCAGAAACAGGCGTTTTTTATAATTATGTTCTTGGTCTAGGATTGTGGTGTTTTCATACTTAAAATTGTGTCCTGTGTCCCTTATGTGCTGCGTCAATGCAGACGAGGTCTGTTTGTTTTCATTTTTTGAATCACTTTTATGCCCTATAATTCTTGAATGTCCGTTCTGTGACGTCTGACCGATGTATATTGAATCACAGTTAGCGCACGGTATTTTATATACCACATCTGACTTAAATTTATTAGGAACAGGATCTTTAGTTTTAGTAAAAAGTGAGGATATTGTCAGGTGATTTTTCTTTGCCACTCTAGTTTTACCTAGAAATAGCTTCGTTAATTCTGCAGTAAGCGGTTGCACATAAGGGAGCACACACGTTTTTAATTCTTTCCTGTTATTTTCTTCAATATTTCTATTTGCGTTCTCTTGTTTGGGACAGTTGAATAATAGTCTGTTTATGAGCTTTGATGGATAAGCGTTTTGTTGTAAAATATTTTTAAATTTCTTAATATTTTTATCATATCTAGTCGGGTGGCAAATGTTCTTTATTCTTCTCTTGAATTCCTTAATGAAATTTATCTTTGTACTGAAAGGATGGTAGGACAAGTAATGAATATATCTTGCTGAGTTTGTGGCTTTCTGGAACCAGTCTAATTCAATTTTGTTGTTCTTACATACAACCAACGTATCCAAAAAGGGTACACTATTATTTTCTTCCTTTTCCACTGAAAATTGTATGAGTGGATCGAACGAATTTAATTTATGTTGAATATCCGTTATTGTATCCTTTGGGGTATCAAAAAATGAAAACAAACAGACCTCGTCTGCATTGACGCAGCACATAAAGGACACAGGACACAATTTTAAGTATGAAAACACCACAATCCTAGACCAAGAACATAATTATAAAAAACGCCTGTTTCTGGAAATGTATCATATTCAAAACCACCCTGAAGCACTCAATAAAAAGTCGGATACGTCCAATCTCAGTAATATTTACACTTACTTGATCAAATTGAAATAGGCAACCCCCAGTAACCAAACATGCTCGGGTGTAAGTGGTATGTATACGTTCGTACAGGTGTACTACTCATGAGACTTGTACTCTCAGTCGTGGTTCATTCATAGCAATGTAAACATAGAAGTCAAACTTTTTAACTGATTTTGTCTCATTGAAATATTCGTTCTGAAACGAAATGTATGTGCCATTTGTTAATTGATTTAATGATCTCACAGATATTGTAAGTACTCCTTAAAAAGGAATTTTAATTTGTATTTATGTTTTTAAACGTTTGTTTTTTGTAATTTTTAGCCCTGAAGAAGCTAATAAAACATTAGCGAAAGCTAGGAAATTATCTAAAGAGTTTTCTTTGGTGTATTCAAAGGCTGTATTACCCATTAAATTTCAATCTGGATACAATATAACAGCTGTGAAATAAAGTGACGACTATATATATATATATATATATATATATATATATATATATATATATATATATATATATATATATATATATATATATATATAAAAAACTACTTATAGTATTATATATATATATATATATATATATATATATATAATACTTATATATATATATATATATATATATATATATATATATATATTATATATACTATATATATATATATATATATATATATATATATATCAGAGAAAGATTCCGGGGTTCAATCCGATTTTCGGAAGTTTTTTGTTGGCGCTTGGAGAAGCACCGTTTGTTTCACGACGTTTCGCCAAAATCTCATTTGGCATTTTTCAAGTTGCTGCTGTACGTCTGGGTGACTCGACGGCAACTACTGAGTAGTTCAGTCGTGAAACAAACGGTGCTGTTCAGCGCCAACAAAAACTTCCGAAATCGGATTGAACCCCGGAATCTTTCTCTGATTCATTCCACTATCCGAGAAAATTACGATATAACATATATATATATATATATATATATATATATATATATATTATATATATATATATATATATATATATATATATATATATATAATATATATATACGGGTTTACCAACACTGAATAACGTAATGTTATATTACTGAAATTGATTCAACCTACGGTTGAATTTCAACTGCCGGTTCTACAACTGCAGGGTTGTGCTGCAGGTGTACTAAAAATGACTTGGTTGGCTACTAAATTTAAAGCTACAATACTAAATTCCTTCTTTACCGACAAAACGCGGGAAATTCGAATGAAAGTTATATAACTTGTAGGTTTATTCTAAAATTCGACTATACAAAATATATTTATGCTTTCGGCCATAACGTTAATACTTTATGTTTCAGGAACTGAATTTGCTTCATTATTGCAAAAGTCCTCGTTAACTCTTATCGAATTGGCACCACTTTCAACTTTTCTCATTAAAAATCTGCAGGGATAAATAGCATTTAGACGAAATCACGACGATGTTACCTTTCCATTGCAGCAAACCTAACCCCATCGACAACAATAAATTCAAATGGTAACCGTAACCGGCAATCACAGATTTTTCAATTATCTGAGCCTACTACCTGTCACTTGTCACTGTCTAAACAAAACGTCAAAGAACGAATATAGTAAGGAATACGCAGAACACAGAGCTGAGCTCAGAGCACAAAACAGAATTGCGTTTTATTAAAGCTCTGTGGTACTATGATTATACTAGTGGGTGCATTCGCGTTGGGCGCTTACACGCTTTAAGCGCTTATAAGCTTCGTTCTCTGTGGTCGACTCGCGCTCACAAACGCTTAACACTAAGCGTAAGCTAACCTAACTTTTGTTGTCGTTAATTAATAAATTTGTAGGGAAATGTTAAAGCACACTATTTGCGTGAACTATCGGGCTTTTGCCTACCTAAGCGTAAAGAGTAGATCTGACATTCACCTTTAGTGCTCAAAGCCAACACGAACGCCAATAATCTGTGCTTCTAAGCGTGAGCGCTTAAAGCGTGTAAGCGCCCAACGCGAATACACCCACTGTTTGTCTTTCTCTTTGTTTACGTTGTAAAGTTCCATTACATCACCTCACCATCACCCTCATATTCCTATCACATGACAGAATGACGCACATCGATTGAGAATACTAGATTTTCATTGAGAATACTAGGCTACTAAATGTAATCGAAAAGTACTAAATTTAGTATAATTCTACTAAAAATGCCAACCCTGTCTACAAGCTCCGGTATAAAATCTCCGGCCTTAGAATTTCAGTTTAATTCATCCAACTCGATTCCGAACTAATTCGAGTTTATCCACGAACATAGAACTGGAGCTAAAAATTCGAAATTTTGTGAACCCTGAACGTCGTAATTCAAATGCGTTCAGAATAAGTTCTGAAGCCTTACAGTGAATAATGCTATTTTATATCTTTCATCCTCTTATCGATCTAACTTTACATGATCTGCAGGTAATTTCACATAAAATTTATATTTATCTAACCAATTGTAAAGTGCATTGTATCTATGCATTTTTTTAATCGAGAAACTTGCTCTAAAAAAATTTATTATTGATGTTTGTTCATGTGTTTTCATTTCTGTACCTACTACTTTTCTTGTTTCCTGGTTATGGATTTTATTTTGTAATTTTATTTAAAATGTGGGTTATGTTAAAGTTTTTGGTATAGCATTTTTAATTCGTATAAGTTGTTTATGAGATTACTATTAGACCGTTGGCAGTCTTGATGTTCACACAGTGATGCTGATGTGATTGACTTGACTGACAATTGTCAATGTCAAGTGTCAGTCAGTCAGTGCAGTGTATCGTGTATCACTTGTTCATCACATCAAGTCGGCAAAGAGTATTAACCTACTAACCTTTGTATCAAAAAATGGAAATAAATATCACATAACTGGCATTATTAGTGAAGAAAGTAATTTATGATGACGGAAGTCAAGAGAAAAGCCCAGACTTGCAGCAGTCCTTGGATCAAATGTATTTACGGAAGATTAGCAGTTCTTTGCTTCGCGGCTGCTGCAATAAGATACTGGCTAATTTTCTTTTCTAAATATCAAAACCTTATAGCTGACCATTTTGAAGTTTCTACGCCCTTAAATGCTTGGAAAAGAGTGAGGGAAGGATTATATTTGTATTCTATAGGCATAAATCCATACTTTGGGGATATGTTACATGAAACACCAACTTCCCTTTTCTTTTACCAGTTTATAACAGAAAGCTTAGGATTGTCAGCAGGGAATGTTTTCATCATATTTGATATAATCACTGCCACTCTTCTATTTCTTGCAACCCGACAATATATGCTTATGGTTTATATAGAACGAGAAGAAAATAAAAATGCATATGCAAAAAATATTGAAGAATATCTATACACAAATGAAGATTTGAGGAGAGCACCAATATATGTCGCAGCAACATTTCTCTTCAATCCATATACCATCCTCAACTGTGTGGGATTTACAACTACTGTTTTCTTCAACTTTTTTTTGTCAGTATTCTTGTACTTACTCCTCAGCAGAAAAATTTATCTGAGTAGTTTATTTCTTGCAATTTGTACCTCCATGTCCTTCTATAGTATTATCTTAGTAGTTCCAATGTGTATACAGTGTTATAAACAATTTATTGGAAAAACTAGGGTTATATCTAGCTTAATTTTTTTTCTTGTAAACTTGGTTTTGTTGGTGTTTATTGGACATGTATTGGATAAAACAAATTCATTCATAGAAAATGTGTATGGTTTCATACTTACTGTGCCTGATTTAAAACCAAATATAGGCCTTTTTTGGTATTTTTTCACAGAAATGTTTGACCACTTCCGAGAACTGTTCATTTATTCCTTTCAAATTAATGCAACAATACTGTACCTGATTCCTTTGGCTTTGAAATTTCGTAATGATGTATTCTTATTAATCACAAGCTTGCTCTATTATTTCAAACAATTTTTCAAATCTTTACCCATGCGTTGGAGATGTAGGTTTAGTTTTGAGTTTGTTACCATTGTTATAAGCATTTTATTTAATTATTCTCAACAGCAGTTTTCTTATACTTGTAATATACGTTTATAACATTCTGTCTAGGGCCTATTGTGTGGCATCTTTGGATTTACTCCAACTCAGCTAATGCCAATTTTTATTTTGGTGTAACTTTAGCTTTTGCAGTTGCTCAGATTTTTTTAGTTACCGATATTTTGTTTGTACATATCAAAAGAGAATTTTGTTTACATTTTGGAAAAAAACGCAAAATTGGAGATAAAGAAGCAATTTTAGTACTAGAGTAGAATACGCCTTTCATTTGTAATTAATTTTGTATTGAACAATATCCAATATAATTTTCAATAGCAGCAGTGATTTTTCTTGTTGCGCACATGTATACTATACGGATCATGCTGTATTTAATAATGATAATGTTTATTCAGTCATTGATTAAAATGGAGTGCTAACAAACTAACGCAATCCATTTTTAACATGATCTTAGTCCTAATTAAATACAATAATCATGAAGTATTTTCACTATCTGAAAAAAATGTTTTGTGCTATTACATTTTTCATTGACCACTATCTGATATACTTCTTTATTCCATTTTTAAATATTTCAAATTAATCGGTATATATATATATATACTGATTAATTTGAATTATATATATATATATTATATAAATATATATATATATATATATTATATATAAAATATATATATATATTATATAATAATCTGTTTTATTTATAAGACCAAGATTTTGACCCTATGAAGAAATTAATGAATATAAAAACTGCTAACAAACTTCCATATACATATTGCGAAAGTTCTGATACTACCTTAATTTCAATCTCAAAGTAGATACAAATTCCTTCAGGATTTTAAACATAAGTTATTTATAAATAAATATAAACTTCAATAATAAAATTTTACTCTAAATTATTCAGCCATCCTCATAATGCAAGAGAAAATACCAATTCAGCAAAAACTACCACTAGTTTTCTATTGTTTTCATGTGCCCCTTCGCATTTCTTGGAGTACCACGGCATAAGTACTTTTGTGGTCAAATATTTCTTCTAATATATTGGTAACATTTACAGGTAGTTCTCATACAAAACTTACATTTCTCATGAAATAATTTTTGATGGCTTCCAACGATTCTATATTCTAATTTTGTACTCTGATTTGATAATTCAACAAAATTTTCATGTGAAGTCATGCCTGCTTATTGAATATTCAGACCTTAAACTGAGATCTTTTGATTTTCATTATTTCTATTACCATATACACAAGCCAAATTATTTCCGGACATATTTGATATTCTCAAGACATTTGAGGAACAATCTCTTTAAGCATAATTTACTAAAACCTGCAGAAGTTGAAAAACCCCAAATTTTATTCAGACGAGTTTCAGTTTATTTAAAATTCCATGAACAATTATTTATATAATGAACTCGTTAATCTAAAATGTAATTGTACAATAGTAAAATAAAAACATAGTTTTATTAAAAAATATTTCAAATGCAGAGGAAGGATATTCTTAACAATGCATGAAAATCTCTATTTGGGAAAGTAAATAAGCAAAATCGATAATACTAACTTAACGGTATTAACAAGTTGACTGTCCCCATAAGAACTTTTTTACTTGCTCATGCGCTCACATATTTTTCTTAAGTAATCGTACCAAGTACATACAGGACAAATCAACTTATAAACTCCTGAACTTTCAAATTTTGAAGTGATATCTTTGGCATTGAATAAAAATCCTGAGAGTTTTGTCTTAGGTTTGAGAGCAATTTTAATATTGCATTTAGGTATAACATTAGCAACTTTTTCTGTTAGAGAACCGAAACATATCAAATATCAAT
>JARQZK010000387.1:0-12500 GCA_030704885.1 Cynegetis impunctata | reverse complement strand
TATATATATATATATATATATATATATATATATACTATATATATATATATATATAATATTATATATTATATATATATATATATATATATATATATATATATATATCTATATATATCTATTATGTATATAAAAATACAAAATAAGTAGAACTCGATATGAGTAAAACAAAATTCACAACCCCAAATATTTAGCTTGCGGTAGTTCTCAACACTGAATGACTTCATGTACTTGATTTTTTATTTTTTTGTATTGTGTTATTTTGTTCTCAGAATCCCAGAATGGATTTTCCAAATTTATAATTGTACTTTGCAAACCTTGCATTAGATATTTTAGTTTTAGTTTGAAATTCACACCTGAAGAAGCTGTAGTGTCAGCGAAACGCGTTGTGCAACTGTAATTGTTTTATTATATGTGAAAATCGTTAAACTCAGAGTTTCATTTCTCAAACAAATAAATCATTAAAAATATAGCACAATTTTAGACTATCTACCCTCTTAATGTTCACCTACTAATCTGATTTCAAAGGTTAGAGATTAATGTATCACAATTGTTTCGAAGATTAAAATTCAGATCCCTCAAGGTTTCCCTACATGAATCCCATTGTTCTGACGATCATCAGATGCTCGGAATTTCACGAGATAGTCACTTTATTGCTTTGAAGACAAACATTTCATTAAATTAAGGTTCGTCTGTTCGTTCCTGGTTTCTTTCCTTCATTTCCTTATATATTGAAACTGCTATAACTGCAAATATTTAATTTACGAAAGAGTTAGTTTTGTGAGTGGTTCGGAATTATAGCGACTGTGGAAAAGAGTAATATTTATAAGCACCAATTCAGTTATTGTGTTTCTGTTCGGGTGAAAAGAATTTCTCGAATCTACGTTATTGCTTTCCCAGTTCCATTTTCAGTTATTATTTTATCACATTTATGGCATCAATAAAGCTATTCTCAATGAATGGAAACCAGAGGTATCAACGATGGAAATCTTACGGAAAAAATATTTCATGTTCGCTAGAAGGGCCTTTTTATCACACAGTTTCGTCGAGTGTACGTGTTCTAATTCACTACCCAATGCTAGTTTATGTTGAGAAAAATGATTTAATCCTCAGCTGAGGATATTCACGAACAATTCTAATTATTTCTTCGGTATTCTGAGCAAAATTTCACTCTTTTGTCATGACAGAAATTGTTGAACTTTCAGCAAGAAGTTTTGTTTTAGGAATTACCACAACAATTACTAATTTGCTCAGTGTAGCTCTCCTGTCAATCCTAATGGTGTACACACCGTTGAATAGGTCTTGGCAAGAATTTTCTAATGAACTACACTTAGTGGTCCTACAAAAGGTCTATTTTCCTTTGCCGCATGATTATCTTCCTTTCTCTAAAGAAATGCATCAGCATAACTAAACTTTATCATAGATTTTTCTGTGTAGTTAGATCTGGTATGGTATGACCCCTAGATGGACAGAGATTGCTAAGCAATTAGAAAATAACAGTGCGCTGATATTCTTACCGCACTGCTGTAGCGTGCGGTAATCTTACAAATGGATTATTACAATAAAATTAAACAAACTATGGTTTTAATTTTTATAATTGTTGTTAATATTTACATTTATTGTACAGTTTGTACAATTTGTAAATTGTACTGAAGGGCAACTAGAATTTATAGACGTTGAAGCTGCATGGCTAATTAAAATTATTTTACTTTTGTCATAACAAAGTAATTTCCATCGTTACCACTTCTATATTTCAATATGAACATAGAGAAACCTATTTAAACTTACTTAATTACATCTTGAATGAAATATTCTTTAATCAATTTTTCAAATGTAAATCAACGATCGAAGAAAAAATAGTATGTATAGTTCGTGGGAAAAGCATATTCCAAAACTCCTGTGTTACCAGACTCGTCGCTACGCTCCTCGTCTGGTAATTATCACAATCGTTTGGGAATATTATGCTTTTCCCACTAATTATACAATATACTATTATAGTACCTTCTCTTATTTAGTCATGTGTGATGAAGGATTTGTGAATGCTCATTCTGATAATATTAAAGCTGATGTATAATATCTTGTGGAACATATAAAAACATTTTTGGGAGTTTTTTTTCTAGTATTCAAACATGATACGAAGCAAGCACGATAATTTTTAGTTTTACAGGTTCATTTGTATGTGTTCTTATTCACTACTCAATAAACTAGCATTGCATGTTGATGTTGGGAAAAATTATTATTATTATACATTGGAATAAGGATTGAGGTTCTAAAAACGTATGTATTAATTTACATAAAAAAAAAGTTCGTGCGTACAAAGTACATATATCAGAAGTTAAACTTCTTTGGCAAACTAATTTTTGAATCTCCTTTCTTCTAAAATTAAAATTTAGAAAATAAAATTCAGGAAATATTTTAAATTTATATTTTATGAAAAATGGTATATTGAATTCTCAAATGACGAGTGGCAATTTTAAATGCCACATGTTATTTGTAAATATTAAAATTTCCTAATCTTCAAACGAATAAACATGCAAAATTGTAAATTAACAATAAGATAACAAATATTTAACTAACTCTGAACAACTGCTTAGTATAGGATGATTTACAAATTCATCACAAAATGTTTATTTCTGAATTTAACTCACTATATACATACTAATGATAACGTTAATAAATAAAAAAGGTCTGCGTTTACTGTAGTACAAGACGTTATGCGACAGAATTGCCATCTAAAGTTCCGCTATTCAACTACTAAACGGATACATCAACAAATAGCGTGTTTTTTTTCTCGATCTTCCTCCCTCTCTCGCTCTCTCTCACTCGCTCTCTCCCTCATTTCGCTCCATGGCTATGTACTTCATGCTACGATCGCCCTTTTTCACTGTCGCTCAATCGGTCTCAATCGATCTCTCCCTCTTCTTGGACAAAAACGTCTCAAATCCATTCCATCCGTAAGAATTTTACCCTCATGCGCTGAAAGGAGTTTTACTTACAAAAACATCAAATAGATAAAGATCTAAATCACTATAGTCTGTTGAGCATAAACTCGTCCAACATGTTCTTGCAATTATTTATAGAGTTAGACTCCACTACTTCGGACGGCAGAGTGTTCCATACCAAAAGCACCATGTTGAAGAGAACATTCTGACGTATATTTTTTTAAAAACACTCCTTCCTTAATTTGTATGAGTGTCCACGCAGTCTGTTTTCATGGTGCCATAATTTTTGTTAGGTTGGCACACGACAGTCTTTCGCTATGAGTCGGCCGTATACTTCCAAACGACATTCTGGTAGCACTGAGCTGAACGTTTTCAACAACAAGGTTCTTGTCGCGCAGCAACTTTGGATACCATACAGATTCGTAATACTCTAAAACTGGACGCACGTTACACTTATACAGAGCAATCCAACTCTCGAAGGGTAGTCATGCCTAAAATCTCCTCCTCAAAATATATATCTTGCTGTTGCACTTTTCAATAATGTTTGTGATATGCGCTGACCAACTCAAACTCTCATTAACCGTGACACCAAGGTCTTCATGTAACTTGACGTCTTCTATCGATTGACCATCTATCGTGTATCGGTAACGAGGGTTGTTGGAGCCCATGTGAAGAACTACACACTCTCTTATATTGAGTGACAACCCACATGTAGCGGACCATCTGAAGGTTAAGTTAAGGTCATCTTGGATGTTGTAGTGGTCTAAGATTACGTCTCCAAATATTTTCGTCTCACCAGCTTATAAGGCATGTTGTGATTTGATGGACTGGGGAAAATCAGCAGTATACAAAATAAACATGCTTTAATCCTCCTTTAAATTCAGCTAACGATATGCAGAGTGTTGGATAAGAATGTTTCTTGACCAATTTTAATTATTTTTGGCTATTCTTAGACGAAACTTCGCTCTTTTGACATGACAAAGATTGTTGAACTTTCAGCTTCAGCGAGAATTCTTTTTGTTTCGATTTCGAAAAAACCATAACAATCACTAATTTTCCCCGTTTTTCTTCTGAAACCTGTTAATCCTAATAATGTCAACAGTGTTGTATAGTTCTTGACAAGAATTTTCTAATGAAGGCTACACTTGGTGATTCGACGATTTTCTGTTGCAGGAAAGTCCTACAAATGGTCTACTTTCCATTGCCGCGTGATTATATCGCTTTATTTAACTAAATGCATTAGCATGAATAAACTTTATCATAGATTTTTCTGTATAGTTCGATCTGGTATGACCTCAAGATGGGTTATTATGTTATTTAGTTTGACCTAAGGGTTCAAAAACCTACTTTAACCTTTAAGTACCCGCGCTCGAGAATCTCACTTAACTACCCGCGCGGTGTATTATGTACACCACAACCAAGAATGCGATATTGAGTGCATTAATTAATGTATAGGGATAAGGAAACTTGGTTTCTTGACTTTTCTTTCGGTTTTATTGAAACGTAACAAAAATTAATACAATTATTCCGGAAAAACTACAAACTAACAAAGAAGATGCTCTAAAAATATTAAAAAAACTCTTGAAATAAATACCTCAAATTAATATTATATGGTTAGTTTGTTTCATCCACTACTTGCTTCGTCATTTTTACACGAATCGCATGTAACAACTGTTGTCATATGTTGTTTGCAAACTGACCTATTGCAACTTCCGCACATGATCGTCGTGACTCGATTTTTCTTTCTGCCGCAAATGAAACACCTCGAGCGTATTTTTGCAGGTGGCTCTTCAATGGCGTCTTCTGCTGGGGTTTTGTATTTTGTCAGAAAACATTTTATGTCACTTGGCAATGACTGCCGGCTGGCACGTTCAGAGAGGTATGGCTTCAACAAACCTAAGGAAAGTACCTTCAAAAATTTTCTTCTGTGCTTGTAAGCTTTATTGACATGAGTTGCATTATAGAGCAGTTGTCCATTGATTCCCGCGATGTTCATTAGTTGGAAGAATATAACCAAAGGCCATCTTCTAGTTCTTCTGGATTCTGAGTATGTGCTACACATTTTATCAACAGTATCAACTCCACCTTTGGTGGCGTTATATTGTAAGATGATATCAGGCTTACTCGACATTGAATCTATATCTCCCTGCCCGTGCATTGTTGAGATCAATACGACTGCTTTAATTATTTTCGGTACGTAGGAAACCAATGTTACGTTTTTCTGGAATCCAAATAGCGATGATTTCACAGGACTACTTTTATGTGGCAAAAATTCTTGCGGTATTTCCCTTTTATTTTTTTTTCATGGTCCCAATCATAGTAATTTTATCTTCCAATAATTCTTTAGCAAGCGGATAACTTGAGTACCAGTTATCACACGGCAGATTCCGATTACTACCTTTCACTTCCTTCATCAAGCGGTGAACAACGGCATAGGTGTATTTGGCATGCTGTAGGGGCCTTCGGGTTGTTTACCACAATAAACTTCGAAATTCGACACATAAAATGTTTTTGCATCACACAATACAAAAACTTTTAGCCCATACTTCGCTAGTTAGTTCAGTGTCCTCTATTTTCTCTCCAGAGGAAGTATCAGCATCGTCGTCGGGTAATTCTTCTTCTGAGTCGGAGTCGCAAATTATTTGAGCCAGCTCCTCTAATTCCTTTTGTGTTAATTTGTCAGGGTTTTTTATTTTTACCTTGTCCCTAAAATAATAAGAATGTTGAAAAATTCATAAATACATCCATAATATGAGCCCCTGAATGGTATTCAATATTACTTACATAGCTACCCGCGTGGTGCACTTTATACACTAGACTGTAGTGCAACAAAGAAATTGTCAGTAAAGTAACGAACGCTCCAGCCACCAAAGCACAACTGTCGGTACACGGAGTAAACACATCGGTCGAGGGTTACATGGGAGGGCAAGAGTGGGGGATACCACATTCGGTTTTGACCGCTCTTTTAAGAGAAATGGTGTATTTTATACACCGGCGCGGGTAGTTAAAGGTTAATGTTCTTATTTTGTCAGGACACAACTCAGAGACTTGAAACTAGGGCCTACATAAAGGGTTGCCATTCTTGTCAAACGGAACATTAACAATTAGTCTTTTTTTCCAATTGGGTCTTTGAAAAAAAATTTTTAAACTTTATCATAAATTATAGTAGTAGTAGGATCGCGTGATTACAAACGCGCCACGATGGGTAACCATGTTTGTGACGTCATAATGTTGACGGAATTTCTCGATAGCACAGAAAATATCCGAATTTTAGTGAAAAAATTATTTATAATAGTTACCTTTATTTATTCATGCGTGATGAAGGATTTATGAAGGCTAATTCTGATAATATACTTGATATAACATTTTGTGAAACATATAAAAATATTTTTGGAGAAGTTGTTTCTGTAATATCCGTACATGGTACGAAGCAAGCACGATAACTTTTTAGGTTTGACATTTTAGGCATATTTATTGATATTTTGATAATAACCACTAGATTCAAACCTTTAAAAGTAAAACATTTGTATTCTACGATGAGTAGTAATTAACATTGTGACGAAACAAGAGCTTCGGGAACTGTCGGCGTGTTTTCCGTACTGAATTCAAAAATAAATTTTTTATTCAATATAACAATTTAATTAGAGAAAAAATAAAATTAAAGAATATTTTAGTTACAAAACATAATTATGATCTCTCCATTTATTACAAAGTTTTTTTCTCTCAAAAACCCAATTTTTTTAAAATATAAACCGTTATTCCAGAAATTGTGGGTGAAAGAAATAATGGTAAGAGGAGCGTGGAGTATGTAACCTGAATTATAGCATATGGGTGTTTATGAACTCTTGTTCGAAGGCCATTTAATATTTCCGGATCTTTTTTGTTATTTATAATAAGAGCACATAATACTGTACTGTGTACTGAGAAACCCGCATTTCCTATTTTAAATATCTTTCGATTGACAATTGCTCACAAATTAGTGATCTACCTATATCTTTGCAAAGGAGGAATTTCGTACTTGAAATAAACCTGTTTTACATAAAGTGAACAAGGAAAATTCTTTTATAATTCAAAAAATTATCAAACAACTTTCCAAGGAAGCTGGTTATACGTATTCAGCAACGCAAAATCTGCATTCACAATCGAACGGTGAATTATAGAAATTGTCAAGTCACCCCGACTTAAAATCTGCATACAGCTGTTTCGATCTTATTAGATCTCATCAGTGCAGCTTATTTGACTCGGAGTGAACTAACAAATCTCTAATTGTTCCCCAATACAAATCGTGGTCAGTAACACTGGCTGGATAACAATCCAGAGCGCCATCCCACCAAGGATTTTGAGTCGGGGTGACTTGACAATTTCTATAATTCACCGTTCGATTGTGAATGCAGGTTTTGCGTTGCTGAATATGGATAACCAGCTTCCTTGGAGAGTTGTTTGATAATTTGTCAAATTATTAAAGAATTTTCCTTGTTCACTTTATGTAATGTATGAAATTGACCATGGTCGACTAGTATGTTTTTCATGATTTGATTGGTAAACCTGTTCTCACTAGAGGAGTAAAAGAAAGTAGGTACCTACTCATTATTTTTATGCTTGAAATGCGGAGAACATTTTCCAAGTTTTTATTACAGTCTGTTTTATATATTCAGCAGAGTCAGATTATTCGACTGAAATGGTTTTTACCCGACGAGCCAGAGAAAAGAGCTCATGATTTTCCTGTTTGAAAATATTTGAATAACATTTTTTTTTCTGTTCCATACTAGTTTTTATGATCAGTAGAGTTTTTTTCGTATTGTAGAAGAGCAAGTAAAAACTAATGGTTTTCACTTTCCTACATCTATGTAGACTATATTATTTCCAATTTTATATTCCAGACAATTTCATATATTCGGCAGAGTTGTTCTTATATGTATTAATTTTAGTGAAATTAACTAGTTTTTTCATACGTATTCATTTTAATCAAATCAACCAGTTTACACAAGAAGAGCAAGAGAAAAATGGCTCATGATTTTCACGTTTGAAAACTCCTGGAGAAATTTTTCTCTTGTTTTTGTTCAAGACTAGTTTTTATTTTCAACAACATTTTTTTCTTATGTTCTCATTCGAGTGGAATTCAAAATTTTTCACCCGAAGAGCAAGAGAAAGAAATGATTTTCACGTTTGAAAATCTCTAAATGAAATTTCGAATGGAATTAAAAAGTCTTCATCATAAGAGCAAGAAGCTTATGTTTTTAATAGTTGAACATTTGTGGTAAATATATACTCAAATTTGTATTCCAGACAATTTTATATATTCAGTATATTCATATGTATTCGTTTTAGTGAAATTAGCTACTTCTCACTAGGAGAGCAAGATTGAAAAGCTCATGATTTTAACATTCGAAAATTTCTGAATTATTTTTTTTATAGTTTCTGTTTCAGAATAGTTTTTAAAATCAGCAAAGTTTTTCACGTGTTTATTCATTCGAATGAAATTGAAAAGTTTTCACCAGAAGTATAAGAGATAAAAGCTCACGATTTTTATTTTTGAACATATGTGGAAAACCTATTCTCAAGTTTTTATTGCAGGTAATTTTATATATAGGTACATATATTTTTTTCATATGGCATTCATTTTTGTGGAACTAACTGTTTCTCACTAGAAAAACAAAAAAATGAGAATAATCATCACGTTTGAAAATCTACGGAAAACATTTTCTAAAATTTTTATTTCAGATATTTTTATATATTCAGTACTTCTTTCTTCAAATGTATTATTAATTTGAATGAAATAAACTGGGTGCGAGGAGAATAGCAAAAACAGGAGCTTATTTATAGCACACAAAGACTAGTAAGAAGATTTACCAAATGCTGTTTGTAGAACCATCGGATTAACAGTGACTCTGAAGCAAATCGCGAATTACAGTCGATAGAGCTTAAGCAAATGAGTATCTCTCGTCAACAACTGCAAAGTTCGATAATACATCAAATCACAAAGTAAACTACTTATCTTTGATAGAGTCGAAAATCATGCAAGTCAATCGGATTTAAATCAACCGCTTTCACCGCAAATTATATGACTTTAGCACTTCCAAATTACTATGTAATATAATACTTGAATAAGTCTCTGATGTTGTTCTGAAATGAAGAAATCAATTAATTACAAGGTTGTTTCTCTATCACCTTAGCGGATTGCAAAATACAGTTTGAGTGGGCTTTAAGTCATGAATAATGTAATAATTATTGAAGGGAAATTGAAACATGTTGATTACGAGTTTGAAAGAATGCTCTGTATTTGTAATACTAGTAATATATCAATAAATCAAATAAATTCGTCTTGACTTGAAGAAGAGTAGTATTCTTCGTTGACGGAGTTGATGGGTTCGATTCCCACCGTGTTCCTGGGTGTTTGTATGCGTCCGGATTTAAGTGGTTCCCCTCATTATAGTAAATTGATGGCTAAATATTCAAGTTGACGAAGCCAAAATTGTACGGAGGTCGGGCGCGTGTGAGAGGGCACACGTCCCACCCAAGGGCGCACCCAGGATTGAGTTTCGGGGGGGGCTGCATCAAAATGTAACATTTAAGTAAGAAATTAAATAATTTATTCATTAAATATAAACTTACATATATGTTGTAAATGAAACAAAACATATATTAAGTTATTGTACTATTGTACAAAATTCGCTAAGTCAACATGTAAAATTTATGTAAGAAACAACATTTACTCCTCAAATTCTTTTGTTACTATTATAAATCTCGGGGGGGGGCGCTGCAGCCCCATGGCTCCCCCCCTGGGTGCGCCACTGGTCCCACCTCTTTAAAAAAAAAAAGAGTAATATTATACATATGTTGGGCTGTCAATATTATCTTGTGCATGTTTTATATGAAAATACACTACGTAAGTACAGGGTGGGACAATTTTGATGAAGATTTTGAAGAGTTTGCATATTTGAAAAGTCGCTACATCTTTTTTATTATCGAAATTTTCGATTTTTCGAAGTGGTCTCTTACAAAAAATTGCTGAAAACCAACAAGTCAAATTACATACCGTTTTTGAGATATAACTCAAACTTAATATTTTTCTTATGAAATATTAATTTTTTTTTAATCTACATAAAATTTTCTTCGAAATGATGTTTTACAAGGTTTTGGTGATTAGTTTTTTCAATATTTCACGTTTCAAAAATTATCATACTTGGTTGCGACTTTGACATTGTGTGTAACACAAAGAAACATTTTTGTAAATCAAGTAAGATATGCCTTCAGAACTGCTTTTGAAACTAAGTCTTGTCAGAGTGATCTTTGATAAAAATAAAAAGTCTTTGGGTATATCAACCCACAAATATTGGAATGGTAACAAAGAATATCCAGAGAGGAGGCAAGAGTTTTTTTCATAAAATAAGTTGACAGGATTGTTTTACCAATCTGTTATATGTTTGTGTATGCTTAAGGTTGTTTTTTGTTTTTATATGAAAAAGAAAAACTAGATTTAGCATACAACATATATTATATAATTAATTGAATCAGATTAATATATTCAATTTTTGTTTTTCTGTTTCTTCTTTATGTGTATATATTTATATATATATATATATATATATATATATATACATATAATATATATATATATATATATATATATAGTATATACATATATATATATATATATATATATATATATATATATACATATATATATATATATATATATATATATATATATATTATATATATATATAATATATATACATATATATATATATATACATATATATATATATATATATATATATATATATATAAATATATATATATTTATATATATATATATATATATATATATATATATATAAATATATATATATATATATATATATATATATATATATATATATATATATATATATATATATATATATATATATATATATATATATATATATATATATATATATATATATATATATATATATATATATACAGGGTGGCCTACCACATTCGCCTCGGAGTTTCTATGAAAAATGGGGAGAGTGGGGAAAAAAAGTTTTTGCACAGTCATATGTGGCTTCATATCTTTAGGTACTATAAATCAAATAAAGGTAAGATGCTGTTTTATTTTCTATACTGACCGTTTCTGAACAATTTCGAGAAATTGAAATATACAGACCATAATTTGGATATTGTTTCCACCCTGTAACATGTAACGAGCTGCTCGTTACTGAATTTTCGGCTTAGCTAAAAGGTTTTAGTTCAATACCACATAAAAGTTTTATTTGAATATTGTACCGAGTGATGAAAAAAATTGCATCAAAGTTCGGGCACATTTTTTATTGAATAACTTCTTAAAATTAAATGGAATATCCCGTATTTAATGGCATATTTTGACGTAGAATTATATTCTCTTCAAAACTATATCAGGGTTCTCTATAATGTTCTCTCATGATTTTTACAAAGAAGAAGTTTTTATATTCTACTTATGAGTAAGTTTTTCATCTTAATAATGGAACATCCTGTATTTTAATTAAAAAGCATTTTTAATCATTTTATTAAGGAACACGTAGATTCGCTAAAAGCAAAATGCAGAGACAAGTATAAACTCAAATTTATGGCCATTTTTTTGTTATTAAGAGTTAAGCAATCATTTTTAGAAAGGGTTCGCTTATGTATCGAGAATAATAGGCATCTCTTTGCATTTGTTAGAATAATATTTTTTTTACCATTTACCTGTGTTAATTCTTCAATAAAATGAGTTCAAAAATGTGTTAAGTTTTTCATTACAACACAGAATGTTCCATCTTTAAGATGAAGAAATTACTAATAAGTAGAATATAAAAACATCTTTTGCGTGAAAATCATAAGAGGTAGTAGGTATAGGGAAACTTGAAATAGTTTTAAAGGAAATCTAATTCTGCGTCAAAATATGTCATTAAATACGGCATACTCTATTTAACTTTAAGAAGTTATCCAATAAAAAATGTGCCCAAACTTTGATGTAATTTTTTTCACCACTCAATATTGAAATAAAAATTTTATGTGATAGTTAACTTTAACCATTCAGCTAAGCAGTAAATTCAGTTACGAGCAGCTCGTTACATGCTACAGGGTGTAAACATTTCTTAAACTATGGTCGGTATTTTTTAATTTCTCAGAAATGGTCAGTTTTAGGTATCGAAAATATAATAGTAACTTACCTCTATTTGGTCTATAGTATCTAAAAATATAGAAAAATAAAGGGTGTTCCATGAGAAACAATGTAACTTTGATATGTACCTTTCTTTTGGGTCATCCTGTATATTTCGAAATAATTTTGAAATATGCTCCTTATAGACCCACATATGACTGTGCAAATTTTTTTCCCCACTCCTTTCATTTCTCATAGAAACACCGAGGCGAATGTGGTGAGCTATCTTGTATATATATATATATATATATATATATATATATATATATATATATATATATATTAGATATAAAAAAATCGTGGTTCAGGAGGTCTAAACCTTATGAAATTTACTCCCGTATTTCACTCTTGACTTTTGATGAAGTCCAGTGGTCGATTATGTTTGGAGAAAA
>JARQZK010000386.1:5000-19783 GCA_030704885.1 Cynegetis impunctata | reverse complement strand
TATTTATAGTTATTAACGTAACAAGGCCGATATGTAGCAAATAACGGATGAGGTTGGATATTGTAATGCGAGGCGCAGCCGAGGATTATAACTAACCGAATCCGTTATTTGCGTATCGGCCGTGTGTCGTTAAAAATTTTTCGTAATCCCGTTGAAAAGATTATAATTTTGATTCCGAAGAAAGAAAAAAACCCCGTACCTCGTAATTCTACAGAAAAAATCCCAACGTCGTGCACTCTGTTGTCATGGAACAGTTTGACAGTTTTATAAACAACGTCAGTTTTTTGTGTTCTCAAGTTCGCTTTAACGACGACCATGGATGAAATTGATGAAATTGAGGAACAAAATCAAATTCCTTTAGAAATATTGGGAGAATCATGTGCAGTGCAGCGAGTGTTGATTAACTGCCGAAAATAACTCAAGAGCGATATCAAAAAGAATATGAAAATTTTGAAATGTGGCGTAAAAGCAAGAATGTAAAGGTGGTTAATGAAGATGTATTATTAGCCTATGCGAAATGAAAATCAGAGGTTTATTCTCCCAACTCGCTGTGGACCAAGATTTCAATATTGTTATTGTAAGCAGAATGATGTTTTGAAATAAATATTTGAACAAGTGATTTATTAACGGCCGCCGGCCGTTATGAAATTATAACGGCCGGCGGCCGTTAACACTGACTTTTCAATTGTCATCTGAATACCGTCAAATCAAAATAACAGTATGGGATTACGAAAAAGTATTAACAGTTGTGATATTGCAGAGATATATTTCAATCGCTGTCCAGAAAGAAGACCACCTACTGAAGCTATTTTCAAGTTTAAAGGTTATTATTAAACATGTTCGATGTTGTAATTTGCTCTGCTTGTAAAATGATCCGCAATAAATAAGATTTTCTTTAAATCTTTTGAAAATAGCTTTATTAGGTAGGCTTCTTTCTGGATTGAAATATATCTCAGATGCAATATAACAACTGTTATTACTCCGAATAAAGCTTTCTAACATATCATATTTCTCGTTATTTTCGTACGACATTCTGACTTTTACAATTAAATTCGTTAATTTATATTATGATGGAAAGAAATGGACACACTCTGTCATACTTTGAATACGAATATAGCCTACTTGAAATACGTATATAGAATACGAAAAAAAATGTAGTAAAATATTATTTTCGCTATTAAAGACTTACACATCCAAGCGAATCGAAATATGATACATCGTTAGAAAGGCGAAAAAATCCGTTCCCACCAAAACACAGTCAACTATGATTGTCATTTCAAAAAATACATCTTTACGCCATAACTCGAAATTGCACTTTTTTCAAATTTCCTCGACGCTATTGAGTTATATAGAAAAAAGTGCCTTAAGAATGTAAAAGTTATCATCTCGTAACTTCACGAACAGCCATGATAATATTCACACAAACTCGAAAAATCGAACTTTTGTTTATAACTCGAAAACAAAGGAAGATAGCAAATACTGATTTTTGCCAGTGAATTTGTCTCAAAAAAAGAGATCGAGAATGCGCCAAAAATTTTTTTGTATCTCCTATAGTTACCCAGATACCCCATACATATATCGAAAGTTTCCCATCCTGTATTTTGTACACGTATCATAAAAATTATTGGCATCTATAAACATTTTTAGCAGGTGAAAATAAATGATAGAAGCTGAAAATCTGACAGGTGTATGAAATAAATAAAACATTATGACATTTCCAGGTAAGTTCTGGTTCTTTTGTTTCACAGACATCTTTGGTTTATTGTAAATTAGATATTTTTATAGATGCCAATAATTTTTCAATTTTTATTTTACGTCATTGCTTTACGGTGGTAATAAGCTACCAAAAAACGTTATAAAAAATCCAGGTCCGTATTTAAAAAAATAAAGTTGATGATGGTATCTCGGAGACGAAACGTCGGATTTGAAATTTAATAGCACTACATTATAATGGAAGAAAGGTGACAATAACAAAGTGTTATTTATTTCAAAATATCTCTTCAAATAAGGCGAGGACAAAATAAAACCCATTTTACAAAATTTCGGTTTTTTGCGAATATCTTCGGAAGTATTCGGAATTTTTCAAATTTGAAAACGGCATTTTATTGGTCATTAAATTGCGCAACTTTGCCATAATTTAACCGACTTCGTATCTCTTATAGTTTCCGAGATCCCAATGGTCACCCTCGAATTTGGGACACCCCGTACATTCACTGATTACGCCTTCTATCCACTCGGAGTTTTTTCAGAGTACATAATTTAGTTCATTCTTTTTAAGAATGGTGGGCGACGTACAATGAAATGCCTAAATTTTCAGATCAAACGACGGTATGTGATATGACTCAAAATAACTTATCAAGAAAGCGAAAAGGATGATTCCTTGAGGGGTAGATTTTATTAGAAAAGAAGTTCTGGCCCTCATCTTAAAATCTTTGATGTTCTTCTTTCACCTACTCGATTTACTGCATATAATAAAATACTACGAAAGGCCTATGTTAGCAGATAACTAACTCAAAGTCATTCAGTATACATTGACAAAAAAGATCGTCTCGTCCGTGATAACCTTTACGATTAGAAGTTGTAATGCATAGATTTTCATTAGAAAATATATTCTTTTTTTTTCACTTGTATATTTGTTGATTTAACCTTAGATACGGTTGCTATAAATACACTCATTATGCCCTAGGGCGTTATGAGCAGGCATTATCGATCATAACGCCCGCTCATTGTACGAGGACAAGTGAAGCAACTTCCATTGATTAAATACTTCATAATCCTTGTCGTTTACGACTCTGGATTTCTCCGGCAATGAATTATTCGCAGCTTTGGCTGCATTTTATATGATATTCTTGGGTGAATTCATTTTCATTTCCATTATTTATTTCTATAGGACTATATAAAGAAAGCCGCAATGACATTCAGTAAATATTATGACAAAAATATTCACAAACATCAAAATATCAACAAATGACATGCCTTCTATGAAGGAAAATGGAAAGTATAGGAAAAATGAACCTATTTTAAAATCAATTTTTCATTATAATAATAGTATATTATTCAACGAGCACAAAATGATTGCTATTTTTCACGAGGGTGAAGTTTGCGACACGAGCTGCAAGCGAGTGTCGCAATTCACCCTAGTGAAAAATTGTAATTTTGTGCGAGTAGAATATTATACTTTGTCCACGACTTCCTCGAAAAAATTAGTAATAATCTGCATTTTCAACAATAAAAATAGTTATCAAAAGCGTTGACATAACATTTTCTGTGTTCACTGAAAACTGCATACTCACGTAACGTAAACGTCAACTATTTCACTTGACATCGATTCCATTCCTTTCTTTCACTCTGATAAAAATGAAATAGATAATTTATTAGAGTAAATATTCAATAAGTTGGGCATTATATTAAATATTAGTTTAATAATTTGCCTAAAAGTTATCTTAGTTACATAAAACCTAAAAATCTAATAACAATACTATCCTAACAATGTGAATGATAGTCTCAAGTTTGGACATACGTTTTGAGTGTGACGTCATGCAGTGTATAATAAACCATTATACACACTAGTGAATAATAGGTATAATTATACTTCAGGAAGCACACGTATAATGAATGATTTATAGTACAGTCGTGGACAAAATATTTTTTTCGTGAAAAATAAAAACTTGTACGCACCACGTGCGTTACTAGATCCTAACGTCCGGAGGGTAACATGTTGCCCAATGGTCGTTAGGATCTAGTAACGCACTTGGTACATAAATAACTATTATGTCCAAATTTGTGGCTTTAATTTTTGATGAACGAAAGCTAAATGTTGACATACGTGTACCTATTTGATGTTCATTCATTGAATTTGAATTAATTTTCACAAGAAAACAAAACAGTTTTGAGTATTCGATCTGAATATAAATATTAAGGTGCATGTTGGTCGAATAAAATATACTTACTAGCTTGATGAAATTGCATAGGTATATTATCAGTCACCGGCCGTTTTCCCGTGGAATTTTGAGAATCCAGGTCGATTTACTTGAAAAATGGGATTTAGGTAGTAGATATATATAACCTTCATCAAAATCTACCCTGTGCCGAAGTGTGATTTTGCACTAGGGTTGAAAGCAACTACTTCTAGGGGATGAAACTTTTTTAAATCAAAATAGCTTCGAAAATCGAAAGGTTTGCCAATTATGAGCAATTTTTTTCAATGAACTTTTTTTGTGAAGTTGATACTTTTCGAGTTATAAACGATTGAAACACTGCATTTTTCATTGAAAACCGCATGTTTTTCAACAGTTTTTCACGATAATAACTTGGGAAGTTTTTATCATAAAAATTGTTTGAAATAAAAATATAGCTAATGTCAAATCAAAGAGATTCGTTTCTGAATGGCCTCTGTAAAACCAATAATGACAGAGTTATTGGTCGCTGAATGAAGGTTAATTTTTGACAACCAAGAAATTGAAAACTTTTAACCTTAAATAACTTGAAAATGGTGAAAGATTTGGGAAAAACTCTAGAGATATTTTTTTAAGTAAATGAAAAAGCCTTCGTAATGAGACTTGATGAAAGTTTGTCCTTAGGAATTGACAAACATATAAGAAAAATAAAATTACAAATTTAACAATTACACCCTCGTCATTACTACCCTAACTGAAATTAATGGTAACACACTTACAATTGACTTTATTTAGGTATTATTGATATGATCCATGTGATTTGACCAGTTTGGTATCACCATTTTTAAAAAAATTATTGATTAAATTGAATATTTTCCTCCTGTCAAAAATCCCTTGTGAATGGAATGCAATTATCGAAAATTACAGGGATAATTACATTGTAGAAAGCGAAAGAGCTCTGCGATAATTGCATTGTAAACCGACAATAATTGCATCGTTCATATCACGGTTATTAATGACAAGCTGAGAATGTATGAATTACTAACGTCAATTTGACAAGTTGAAAGTTTATTAGGGAAATATTCCTCCAAATTACACTCGTGCATCAAAATAACCGGATAATTTCGCATTCCAGCGTGTCTTTAAAAAAACTGCATTCGGTCATTTTCATATTTTGGAGAAAGAGCCCTCCATTTTGTACCTAAATGAGTTTTTATCATTTTCTCTCATGATAACTGTAAAAAAAATGAAACCGCAATTTTTATATTTTGGGTCGTAAGTTTAAAAAACAAAAAATTAACGGTCACTGATGAATTATTTTCAGTTGAATATAAAAACACTTTTAAAACATTTCTAATTGTAAAGAAATAGGGGATGATTCATAACGGTTGAAGCGTCTCGGCAAATTATCATTTCATTCAAATAAAGTATAATTCAAATTTGATATGAGGCAATTTTCAATCATTTCAAGTTATAATAAATATCTTTTAAATTAGTTTTGAAAATATCCGCCCTCAGAAGATGATTGACAGTGGTTGAACCTGTCTGATGAATCCTAAACTTGAAAGAGAATGTCAGAAATATTCAAGTGATTAACTAAAACTTTATTTTAACTAAATACATGCTAAAATCTACGATTTTTCAATTTTTTGCGATAAGGGGTAGTTTTCACCTCTAAAAAATTAAATGCACAGTTCGGCACTGGGTAGATTTTGAATAAAAGGGTAAGTAAAGTTTCAATCCAAATTTTCATAAAAAACTGGCGTTGATTCTCAAAATTCCTCAGTTTTACAGTTTTTTTACCGCTGGTAACTGGACTAATAGGAATACTTTATAATTTATCATGAATAAATTCCATTTTGTGAATACTTCAATTATTAATCTTCATGTTAATTGAATATTTTTTACATTTTGTAGAGAATCGAGAAGACAATATCATAAATGTTTATGGAGGTCTCGTGGAAATCATATCATATATCACATTGATTGATGTAATCGTATCACTTTATGACGCATAAAAGTTGGAAATATAACTTTAACTCATCCAACTCATTCTATGTTTATTATTTCTGTGTCTCTTTAATAACTTTGGATATATGTAACCTCAAATTACTGAATTATATTTTAAGTGGATATAATGAAATGCGTGATACAGATATTAAATTTTTCATATCATGCTGTTCTACTTCTTAATTCAATAAAAACACGGTTTTGATAGTATTTTTACTGACATGCTGATGCTGAGAAGACAACTATATTCGTAATACTCTATGTAGCTTATCATCTTTGATTTTTAGTCATATTTTGCCCAGTAACAATAGACTATTGCACTGTATCGAAAGTGGCAAAATATGTGGAGATCAACTATGAACAAAATTTCCGAATTTTCATCTTCTAGACTCTAAAGCATTTTGGAGTGCGTATAGAGTTTTAAAAAAAACCAGACGAAGGATTAAAGTGAACAAGGAAAATTCTTTAATAATTTAAAAAATTATCAAACAACTTTCCAAGGAAGCTGGTTATACGTATTCAGCAACGCAAAATCTGCATTCACAATCGAACGGTGAATTATAGAAATTGTCAAGTCACCCCGAATCAAAATCTGCATACAGCTGTTTCGATCTTATTAGATCTCATCAGTGCAGCTTATTTGACTCGGAGTGAATTAACAAACTTCTAATTGTTCCCCAATACAAATCGTGGTCAGTAACACTGGCTGGATAACAATCCAGAGCGCCATCCCACCAAAGATATTGGAAAACAACAATTCACCGCTTAAACTGAAAATGCAGAAATTCATCGCTTAAACACGTACCTCCTGATATGAAGATATCTACTCTACAACAGTGGTGTATATGATTCCAAGGCACACTAACATAATGATTCAAAACCTTTGGATATACTCACGAGAGCGCGCTCCAAATATTCTAGTCGCTTAATACGCAAAATACAACAATCAAATCATGAAAAACATACTAGTCAACCATGGTCAATTTCATACATTACATAAAGCGAACAAGGAAAATTCTTTAATAGTTTAAAAAATTATCAAACATCTTTCCAAGGATGCTGGTTATACGTATTCAGTAACGCAAAAACTGCATTCACAATCGAACGGTGAATTATAGAAATTGTCAAGTCACCCCGACTCAAAATCTGCATACAGCTGTTTCGATCTTATTAGATCTCATCAGTGCAGCTCATTTGACTCGGAGTGAGTTAACAAACTTCTAATTGTTCCCCAATACAAATCGTGGTCAGTAACACTGGCTGGATAACAATCCAGAGCGCCATCCTACCAAAGATATTGGGAAACAACAATTCACCGCTTAGACTGAAAATGCAGAAATTCGTCGCTTAAACACGTACCTCCTGATATGAAGATATCTACTCTACAACAGTGTATATGATTCCAAGGCACACTAACATAGTGATTTAAAACCTTTGGATATACTCACGAGAGCGCGCTCCGAATATTCTAGTCGCTTAATACGCATAATACAACAATCAAATCATGAAAAACATACTAGTCGACCATGGTCAATTTCATACATTACATAAAGTGAACAAGGAAAATTCTTTAATAATTTAAAAAATTATCAAACAACTTTCCAAGGAAGCTGGTTATACGTATTCAGCAACGCAAAATCTGCATTCACAATCGAACGGTGAATTATAGAAATTGTCAAGTCAACCCGACTCAAAATCTGCATACAGCTGTTTCGATCTTATTAGATCTCATCAGTGCATCATATTTGACTCGGAGTGAATTAACAAACTTCTAATTCTAATAAGATCGAAACAGCTGTATGCAGATTTTGAGTCGGGGTGACTTGACAATTTCTATAAATGTAGAGATGTTTTTTTTTTCTCATGATTTTCGAGGATTTGTGCACCTATATAGCTTCTGCATATTGAGTTAGAGGGTTGTAATTTGGTACTTGGATTTAGTTGATATTAATCACGTAATCTTTGGGGGTTTAGATTATTTTCCTCAATGTCTGCCACTTTATTGTGAAGATTGTTTGTTTATTGTTATATCATATCCAAGAGATTTTTTTACCTCTGAAGCCACTCTGACTGACAGGGTTAAGAATTTATATGGAAAAAAGAACTAAATTAAAGGAGAAATACTGCCTTCGTTATGAAGCTTTGCTGCGCAGTGGTATTTGTCATATGTTATGAAGTTTTTAACAAACTATGTTATTATAAGAACATAAAATAATCAATGGCTTCTGTAAGTATATATAAATTATTTGAATTACTACCATTCCACAATTCTGAATTGGAAATAATTTCAATAGGTACTTATTCGTAAAATGAAAGGGTACTTTTCATAATATTATAGTATAACTGAGATTGAATTCTCGCACATCACTTGGTGAAACATCATAAAGAATAAAATATGAACTTTAAAATAAAAAACACTTGGTTTATGTTTCACTATATAAAAAATATTTACATACTGTATTTAGCAGTAACGAAAAGTCGACATGTTTCGAGTTATGAACTCATTATCAAGACTGACTACTCAATTTGTTCGTTTACAAGGGGTGATTGATTATTATGGGCGGAACTTATTTCGAGAATTTCAAGAAGGTCAAGGCGCTTTCCTTTGTTACCTGAATGTAACAATTGGGTTTTGTTGATATCCAGGAAATGATTGGATTTTATATAATGTTCAGAGAAGCCAGTGGTATTTTTATTTTGTAAAATTGACTTTTTATGTTCTTCAATACGAATGTTTATATTCCTTCCTGTTTGTCCAATATAGAAAGCAGGACATTCGTCGCAAAATATTTTGTAAACACCACTGTTTTATCCGATGTTGGATTTTTCTTTATTATTGACCAAGAATGACTTCAAGTTTCTTTTATTTGTTTAACGTTATTTTTCGATAGTCTGTTACAAATTTTGCTACTCAAATTAGGCACATAATTTATTGGGAAGTATTTTTGTTCTTCATTAATAGTTTGCGTGGGATATATTGAATGCAATAGATACTTTATTCGTTTTTTCCCAATGAGCTTATCAATAAGACTTTCATTGTAACCGTTATTGGTGGCTAATAATTTAATTGTATTAACTTCAGTTTGAAACTTTGTTTCCGATAATGGAATAGTGAACAACCTATGTATGAACAAATGGAAAGCACTGAGTTTTATTTTAATGTGTTGGTTACTGTCGCTGTGAATTAAAGTATCTGTGAAGGTTGGTTTTCTATAAATGTTGAAAGTAAGAGAATTCAAATTCCTAGCAATCTGAATGTCTAAGAAATTATTCAATTATATAATTAGTCAGTCTTGATAATGAGTTCATAACTCGAAACATGTCGACTATTCGTTACTGCTAAATACAGTATCTGAATATTTTTATATAGTGAAACATAAGCCAAGTGTTTTTCATTTTAAAGTTTAAACTTTATATTATGGTATTCTAGTACAAAATCAATGAAGAATAGAAAACTGAATTTTAGGTTCTCAATATTTGGATATTATATATGGAACTAAATCACCATTGTTATTGCTTGTTTTGAAAAAATGAAAATTTCATCGAGAATTCGCAATTTACGTTTTTAAGTACTTTTCGTTTTGTCCTCGGTTTCGTCTTTGGAAATATGGTTTATACCTATAAGAATTGAATGAAAAAAATCGACAGTTATCTATTACTCCATATCTAATATCTTTCATATTTCATTTATAAATTTATAATTGAATTACGAAAGAGATTCAAAATGATACAGTATATTACTCTACAAATTGAAGTCATGCGAGAAACTCTTAAATAATTTCTACACAATGAATACCGAATAAATAAGAAATATGCAATTAAACGTCGACCATGAATACAGCCAAAGTCCCTGTGCAAACAGTGCACCTTCAACCACTTTACGAAGGGTTCGCCCTCATAACTTTTGAACCTCCCACCCTACACCCACTGGCGCACCCTATGGTGATAACCAAAAGCTTCGTGTTTCGTTCAAAGCGTTTCACCGTCAGATTCAGTCAGTTCACTTCTCTATCTCACCAATAGAGGGGTTGAAGGAAACGATTCATATATTTGTCTGTAAATAAGTTGCGCGCGTGGAAACTTCAGATTCAGAAGTGGGATTATGTCGAGTTGAATTCAAGTGATACTTTTTTTCTGATATTTAACGGTAGAAACGCTTCTATTGCTGTACAATACAAGATTTTGCCCATTGAATTCTCTTGGAGGACAGATGATTTCATAGGTGAGAAAAATTATAAATTACATCTTCCAGGAATAATATATAATTGAACCTATTTGACTTCTATTTTTTGAATATTAATTAATTATAATCTTACTATTTTTGGGGAACTTTTTTATATCTCATTAATTTTAGTGCAATCGTATTATCAATTTCATATTATTTTTCAAGGTAATTTAACTAGAAAATATTCAAACTCTATAGAATATATCAACTTAGTGTACATTGTTAATTTGAATTTATTAATGCAAACAAATTAAATAGGTGTGTATCGTTCGTTTCACAAAATATCATATATTAAATTAATGTTGATTAACTTGAGGTACACTTATTTCACTAAGAGCTAAACATGGATGATCAATATTGATAAACTTAATGCAAGCTCAAACTAAGTAGATGTTATTACTCCTGAAACACAGAAAAAATTTGATTCTGATATCGTAGAAACCTCACTTACAACTATTAAGGATAGACCATAAAACTAACTGTAATACAGAAATTGGAAATAATAAACATAATTTGTCATTTTAAATATCATAGAATCTCTTCTGAAATATTTCGCTGAGTAAAATGGAAATTATTATTTACGTTATTTCTTAGAAAAATTAAGGAATTGAATCTGCGTATATTGAACTTGAATGTTTTATATCTGTTCTATCATTTACGACATTATTTAAATTTTTTTGAATATGTAACATTTCTAAAATTTCTCTGCGTTTTTGATCTTTCTCTATTTCTAAAATTTTTGTGCTATTGAAGTTGAAAATATGATTTTCATTCACCACAGCACTAATCAAACATAAAAATAATGTAAATGAAAACAAAATAATTCAACAAACAAACTCTAAGCATAACAACTCATCTACTTCGACAAAATTTAAAGATCTAGAATCTTTAATTTTTCTAAAAAGAAGGTATAGTTTAGAACATGTGATCTCCAAAATTACAAGTAATGTCTTTTTAAAGACAAATCCAACAATCAAATATTTTAAACCTATTTTGTACATTACGTGGGTGAAGGTTTCTGTGGTTCCCTTTCCATCTAATATCAACAGACCTGACTGTTGATATTGGACTAAATAGCACGTAATTAATAACTGAAGACGGTCACAGCCGTAATAAAAAATTTTTGAAAAAAAGATAAATAGTACCCTATTCTTTGACTTTTCAAAATCAAAATAATTTGAACCTATTTCGAATATTACGTGAGTAAAGGTTTCTGTGGTTTCCCTTACCATCTAATAATAACAGATCTGAATGTTAATATTGGACTGAATAGCTCGTAATAAATAACAGAGAATGGCCACAGCCGAAAAATTTTGATGAAACAGTAGTGTTTTTTAACTATTCAAATTTTTTCAAATCAATAAATGTCAAAGAAATTTCAATTTTTCAAAAGTTTTGAAAAAGCCACGAATGTCGTGGCGAAACGTCAACTTTTTAATAAAATCGAGTTTTTTTGAGATTCACCAAGCCTGTTATTCCTAATAATTATCAAAAAGTTTTTGTAATATGAAATATGCTCAATTGATGTATGCTATTCAGAATAGAGCAGACCTACATAATTAGATTTGAAACTTATAAAATATGTAGTACGTTTTCTGAAATAAGTTCAACGTTCATTGTAAATATACGTTGTGTAATTGGAAATTGAATGAATATTTTGAAACACTCATTCGATATGGAAAAATTTGAAAAAAAATGAGTAAGCATTAATGTAGGTATATACATATATATATATATATATATATATATATATATATATATATATATATATATATATATATATATATATATATATATATATATATATATATATATATATATATATATATATATATATATATATATATATATATATATATATATATATATATATATATATATATATATATATATATATATATATATATATATATATATATATATATATATTTATATATATATATATATATATATATATATATATATATGTATATATATAGATATATACATATTATATATACATATTTATATATACATATTTATATATATATATATATATATATATATCCATCCCAATGAAACGAGAAATTATTATTTTTTCGTCAGGACCTTCCGCCAAAACATCGAAAATATGTGTCGAGAACGGGAATTCTCAAAAAATGGCCATGAATACAGCTTCTCAAAAAAAAGGACGTATATCTAAACTAGAGAATATCATTTCCATTGTTAGGATAGTATTGTTGTTAGATTTTTAGGTTTTATGTAACTAAGATAATTTTCACGCCAAAATATTACACTCATAATTAATATAATAACCAATTTATCGATATTCGATTTAATAAAAAGAAATATAAATCTTTGTTTGCAGAAGATATTTGAATGTCCTATAATAAACTAACCTCTGGAACATAATTTTATTTGTTCAAACTTACTAATTTAAATAATTATTATCCTTGGGATCCTCATGACCTGCATGTTATAAATGCGAATTCTATTTTGTTAAATACTAATTATTTTGCACTCAAAAATAAACACAAATCTTCTTGATATCCCATAATGATAATGGGGAAGCGAATTTTCAAAAGTTACGAAACCCAGAAAAATATTCTGGACATAGCTTTCGCAGATCTTCTGCGACTATCCTTAAATAATATATAAATATTTTCATAAAAATGTTTCAACCTTTCTCTAAGACCTGACTAAAGAATAGATTTACTCAATTAAGAAATGAATCTATTTAAAAAGAAAATGAAAACATTATTCAATCCACCTTACTTAAATATCACATTCTCGAATCTTGAATAAAAAAACAAGTGGTAGACGAATACTTTTGAGCGATATTTGATGTGATCAAATCACTGATATCTCAAAGTCACAGATAGTCAAAGGTGTGATAACTGCTAGGCTGGCGTATTTCATTTCACCAAAAACGAACCTATACCACTTTTAGAAATCTTGCTCACATCGCTATTAGGTTACCCAAATCCAAAAGGGTTATTTCTCAATATTATCGTAAGGATAACTAGGGTGCTACGCGACTTCGTGCCTTATTAGTATATAAGCGAGTATTTGTTTAAGGCTGATACTGCAACTGATATTCAAATTGGATATTCCTGTATATTTGACTGTTTCCTCCAGTGGGTTTCTTAAAAATTCGATAATATTTTTTGTAATAGTACTAATTCTTTAATTTTTTTAACCTGTTCATAGTTGAATAAACGATTCAAATCTATAACATACTAATTATTTCACTGGGTTTTAAGTACCTATTTACGATTCTTCATTGATCTGACAAAAGCATACGATAATTTACCGGTAACGAAACTCTGGCAAGCTATGGAAGAAACTCACATTAACCACAACCTCATCACTGGTGTAAATAAGTTATACGAACACACTCACTCTAAGATCAAAACAGGAAAACAGTTGTCTAAGGGATTCGAAGTTACCAAAGGATTGCGCCAAGGCTGCTGCATATCCCCCACACTCTTCAAAATATACGTGAAAAAAGCTTTAGATAAGTGGAAAAGAAAGTGCAAAGGAATGGGAATGGAGCTAAATGACAACAGAACACTATATACACTACAGTTTGCCGATGACCAGGTTGTCCTTGCATAGACGAAATAAGACCTCGAATATATGACAAGAAAGTTGCAAGAAGAGTATACAGAATGGGGCCTTAGCATAAACATCAGCAAGACAAAATATATGTGCATTGGCAGACCAAATGAAGATCTAACCTTAGAAAATGATGAAAGTTTCAATAAATGGGTTGAATATAAATATCTTGGAATGATAATCACGAATGATGGCAGAGATGAAGCACACATACAAAGCCGCATCACTCAGGCGAGAAAAGTAATTGGAGCGCTAAATGGCATCTTTTGGTCAAAAAATATATCCAGAGAGCGAAAAAAATAATAAATAACTCTATGGTAAAAAGCACATTGCTATACTTGTCAGATATATGGAACCTGAGTGGGGCAGACAAACGTAAAGTCAACGCTGTGGAGATGGACGCATTTCGAAGATCTGCTCAAATTTCTCGATTGGAGGGGTGCACAAATATGGAAGTCAGATCCATGATGAAGGTGAGGGACGAAGATATAGTACACGAAGAAATATTACGGCTTAACACAAGAAATTAACAGCTTACCTGGTTTGGTCACGTCAAACGAATGGAAGAAGATAGACTCCCTAAAATATTATTAAACTGGACCCCCTTGGGCAGACGAAGGAGAGGAAGACCAAGAGCTACATGGATGACGGCGATTAAGAAGTCCATAAGCGAGAGGAACCTCGGAGATAAGGATAGAAGAGGATGGAGAAGGGATATCGGAAGACGGCGACAGACGTTTTGATACCGATCAAAATAATAACGATTCTTCAAAGTAAAATTATTGTATATCATCGTGCCCGTGATCACGTTTTGATATCGCTGATAATCAAAAGGAACATTCGCGTTTCACAACGTGATTTGAAAAAACTATACAAGAATGATCCACTAATCAAGAGTGCATTGCAGCACGTGATATGTCCACCCGCATAACCTAACTTGGAATACAAAATGACAATGTCTTCACTTAGAACCCATAATATTATTTCATACGCGGCTGAGCCAATACGTCACGGTCTACAGTTCCACCAAAGCATCATGCCTGATGAGTTTGAAG
>JARQZK010000385.1:0-19822 GCA_030704885.1 Cynegetis impunctata | reverse complement strand
ATATATTTATATATATATATATATATATATTATATAATTATATATATATATATATACGAGGTCTGTTCTAAAAATTTTCATTTTTCTAAAAAAATATTTATTTATTCATCAATTTCTATTTTGTCCCCTTCAAAGTAGTCCCCCTCAAATATAATACACTTGTGCCAACGTTTTTTCAAATCCTCGAAGTAGTTCTGCTCTTTTGGTATGCTCTTGAGCTCTCTCAGCGATTCGGTTTGTATCTCCTCAATCGTCTCAAAACGCCGTCATTTCATGGGTCTCTTCAATCTTGGGAACAGTAAAAGGGAACAGGGGTCCAAATCTGGTGAATACGGTGGCTAAGGCATGATTACGGTGTTGTTTTTGGCTAAAAAATTACGAACAAGCAATGACGAGTGACCAGGTGCATTATCGTGATGCAAAAACCATGAATTGTTTTTCCACAATTCCAGACGTTTTCTTCGTATTGCTTCTTGCAAGCGGCGCATAACTTCAAGATAGTACTCCTTATTGACCGTACCACCATGTGGTGAGAACTCCTGATACACTACGCCACAGTAATCTAAAAAACAGCCAGCAAAACCTTCATATTATATCGAACTTGGCTTGCTTTTTTTGGCCTTGGCTTTCCTGGGCTCTTTCATTGGAACGATCGGACTTTGGTTTCGATGTCATAACCATATACCCATGATTCGTCACCAGTTATGACCCTTTTAAGCAAATCTGGATCGCCGTTGACGTCATTCAACAATTCCTGAGCGATGCTCATGCAACGATATTTTTGGTCGAAATTCAGCAATTTTGGAACAAACTTCGCTGCCACACGCTTCATGCCCAAAATTTCCGAAAAAAAGATGAGCCAACCATTATGCCGACATCCTCGGCAACTTCTCTAATAGTGATTTGACGATTCTCCATAACAATTTTCTTCACTTCCTCAACATTTTCATCGATTGTTGATGGGCTGGGGCGTCCTGGGCGAGCGTCGTCATTCACATCTTCTCGACCTTCTGTGAAAAGCTTGTACCACTTGTAAACATTTTTTTGACTTAAAGTAGACTCACCGTATTCTACTTTCAACATTTCAAGTGTCTTGGAGCACTTGATTCCATTTTTCACACGAAATTTAATGCAAACTCTTTGATCCATGTTTTTCGACAGCAGAAAATAGCCGAACACGCAAAACACTTATAACTTTTATGCCTCTCAAAAACAAACTAAATGTGCTATATAGCTAAAACTATGAACATATGTTCGAAACGAGTGTACCAACATAACAAAATCGATAATCTAATGTAGGTAGCCCGTGAAATTTGAAAATTCACCTTATATTTTGAACAAACCTCGCATATATATATATATATATATATATATATATATATATATATATATATATATATATATATATATATACATATATATATATATATATATATATATATATATATATATATATATATATATATATATATATATATATAGTATAATTATATATATATTATATATATATATGGAATATATATAAATCATGAACTCTGAATTTTTTTTTTGTGATAAATGGAAGGATAATATATACGTTTTATGTTTTATAATAAAACTATTTTCAGTTTTCGCTCTAACTAAAAAGTCATCCAAATTTAAAAATATTTTTTTTATCCAGTACCGAAAACACGCCAACAGTTCACGAACAAACAAACAAGCGTGTGACGTCACAATGTTAAGTTCTACTCATCGCAACAAACAGCTCATACAACTGATACAGTGTTCTGGCTTTTAATCGATTAATAGTCTCTTGCACCGTTTATAATTAAACTAAGTTTAATGATAAACCGAGTTCAATTTGACATCTCCGCTTGTCAAATGTCAAATTAAACTCGGTTTAAGTTTGATAATATACGGTGCAAGATCCTATAAATCTTGCTGTTATCGTCAGTATATTAATAAAAATGTTTGAAATATCAAACCTAAAAATTTATTTTAGTTGCTTCGTACCATTATGTACGAATAGGCCCTACAAAAACAAAACCCCAAAAAATGTTTTTAAATGTTCCAAAAGATGCTATACATCTAATATATTTTCGTAATTAGCCGTTATTAACCGTTTATCACACATGTGATACATTTTTTGTGAAACGTCATAGAATCTGAAAAAATTTTATACTCATTTCAATCGCCAATAAGGGTATGTGAACTTATATATTTTGCTTCGTGAAGCCTCTCTATAAAGACGTTCGGAACCGTCGTAAAAACTGTAGGTCCCTTCTATTCGTGTATCACGCACAACACGAATAGTTGTAGACAGGTCGCCTACGCCCGAAACCGGGTACGGCACCGGAAGAAGAAGGAGAAATTATATAAATGAAGATCTTCAACTTATGGAATTTATTGACATGTAGTACTTATATCATCAACTGGAATAGATACGTTCAAAAAGCAGTACCATGCAACCAAGAGATTGTTATCATAAAAAAAACGAATTTACGTCGTTATCATGTCTAATTACGAACATTTACCCACGGTAATTATTATATTCTAACCAGTTTTATTTTTTTTTATATACCTACTTTAATTGCCTTTCTATTTGAACGACGCTCGTATATCAGATTGAAATAGATAAATTCGTTTAATTATACCTGCAAACATTCACTCATCACTCTCGACTCAGCGCAAAAGTCGCCTGCCGAAGCGTTATTTGTAATGTATATAATCTATCTCCAATACAATTAACAACTTGAAAACATAACTTGATTCAAGTAACAGATAAATTCCAATTAGAGTTGTAGAGACATGAACTGGAATGAATTGAAAACTTTACGCAGACGACTTTGATACAGTTGGTATCAACATGTCGTTGCTTTCTTCATCCAGTAGTTATTTAATCAATGTAAAAGACGAAAAGAAGAGGTCTTCAATGAATATTTTTTCAAATTGATTGTGCATACATGTATGCGTTGCTATCAAACGATGCTTCTTTGAATGTAATCAAGCATTGTTGTATTAATTTCATGAAAGGCGAGCATTTAGATTTAGGTCGGTTTCCTGGGATGTATGATTGGCAATGTAGGAAATTGTACAGTCGGTATAACTTAGTCTGAACGATATAAGGAGGAAAATTTAGAACTCTTTGAAAGATACCCCTTAATTCAAGACATCAACCAAGAGAGCACTTGAATTACGTATCGTCTACTTTCGTTTAGTGTGTAAATGAAATTATATTGACTGCCAGAGGAAAACAGATGTTGAACTGTTAGCAATCTTCTATACTGTAGTCATCAGATGAAATCTTTGATTGAATAGATCCAAACACTTATAAACAGAGCTAGCATTCTATTCTCCTCAACTCCTGAAGTTAGACATCTAGGTAGTCTAAATCTCGAAACTGTAAACAATTGATACATGTTCGTGCCAAGTTAGATTGACGTAGATTTTAAATTAGATGAAATCAATGTTTTTCCATAGTTAACTATAAGTCCATTGAGATTAACTGGAATTGAGTTCGCTATCTTCCTGGAGCAGCTGGTACAATTAGTTGTAGTCACAATAGAGTTTATGAAAACAATTTTTATAGTTCTTACTTGAGAAGGTTTTTCCTTATCATTTGATTTAAGATATGTGAGACACATCTGTAAGAGAAGCTGAAATGTTTGTCATTTGTTCAATTAAGTAGATACTCGATGATGTGCATTAAGGAAAGTTGATTCAACAATAACGCCTTGTGTTATACCAAAGTTGCTTTCATTTTATTAAGCAGTATAAAATCAGATGTACGTAAGATTATGTTGTTCGTTGAACTAGGTAAAGAATTTCTGAAAGATAATGGTTGCACACAACAAATATATATTTTTTTGTGTAGCTACAATCTCTGTTGTCTAACATATGAATTGAGGAGTACGTTACTTTGGAGAAAGCACACTACAAATTTAATTCGAGAATGTTTTTGTTCATATGAATATTTATTAAGGTAAAGACTAGTTGAGCTATGTAATAGCTTCATCAAGAAGAACCTGTTACTATCCAAAAGAACTTGTTACCATTAAACCAACTTTAATTACATCATGAACGCAATGGGTATCCTATCAAGTCAAAGTAGAGCTAATTATAATAGTAATTTAAATATATTACAAAAAATTCATGCATCATTTATCAATTATTAAGTAATCAGATTCACAAAGGGTTCAATTATACATAATTCATAGATATAGGCTTTTTGAGAAATGATTATTCTTGGATAGATTTGAATGATCGCTAAATAGGCAAAGTTAAGTAAGTTTATCAATATAGGTATCCTAATATACAATATATAAATGTAACACCGTAACAATAATAACATTTTAGTAAAAAATTTGCTAAGAAAGAACATAAAATGACAACGAAAAACAAAACAAACGAAAACAAATGAAAATTATATTATTTTACATATTTTATAACTTTATAAAGAAATAAAAATCTAACTTTTCACAGATTGGAATAAAAATCTTTTGAGTAAACGCGTATCGTCATAACATTGACTTCATCTCGTACTAAACTATGGTATTACAAAACAATCTATTTATACGAAAATTGAATATAACAGAGGGGTTCCTAGAGAAACTAAATAACAATAAGTAATTCATTCTGAGCTATTAGTAGGTACCTACATTGAACAGATTAAGGAGAGGAGAAGGTTTACTTCAATCTGGTCATTAACTAAATTACCGGAATTTTTATATTTATTTATGTATAGGGATTCCCAACAGTTGGTTTTATGGAGACTATTTTCAAATTGTAATATATTATAATTGTGATTGAAGGTATGGTTTTTCTTGAATAAGATGACACGCATAATTAGAATCAGTTTTCTGCTTAATATAGCTACGTTGGTGTTCGTGTATTCGAGTTTTGAAATTTCTAATTGTACGTCCTATATAGAATTTTTCACAATCGTTACAGTCGAGTTTATAAACACCAGTACGTTCATCTCTATGAATTTTTGATTTGTTGTTTTTAATCAATTTTCCAATGCTATTATTGGTTTTATATGAAATTTTGAAATTTTGTTTTTGTAAAAACAATTTCAGGTTTTCGGAAGTTTTGCCCAAGTATGTTAAACTGCTAAATACTCTACTTTTTTCGGATATAAGTGGGTAAATTTCTGAAATTGCCATTTTGTATTTGCGTTTACTCAATAGATTTTTATTTCAACCTGTGAAAAGTTAGTTTTTTATTTCTTTATAAAGTTATGAATATGAACTTTCACCAAATAAATGCCAATTCCATTCAATATTTTATAAGTCCCAAACAAGTGAAATGGTGCAGACGTGGTAAATAAACCCCAAGCTGATTTAGATATATTTTGATTTTATAGGTAATCTACAAGTAATTTTCTGAAATGTATGATAAAACTGCAACTTATAATGTCTTTTGGAAGCTTGTTGTATTCAATGAGTCCTCGGTGGAATAGTGAATATGATCTCGTGTAGTTTTTTCTTGTCACATAAAAATTCATGTTTCCCCTTGTAGGATAATCATGAATTCCATTTTCATGAATGATGAATTGGTTGAAGTAGGAAGGAAGTTTTCCTGCTATTATTTTGAAAATAAAGGACCTTTATAAGGTATATATATATATATATATATATATATATATATATATATATATATATATATATATATATATATATATATAATTGTATACATAAATATATATATATATATATATATATATATATATATCATAATACTAATAATAATAATATCGTTTGTAAAAACTCACATAATGCTGAATAGCCAGACATTTCGGCCTAGCATTTCACATTATCTAGAATAAACATTGCTTACTAGTACTACTCTTCACACCACTAGGCAATTTATTGAATCCATTGAACCCCTCATGAAAAATACTACTACTATTTATCGATTTAGTGAGCCTAAAAATCTGCATGTAGAAGCAATCAACATTTCTAGTGTCCTACCCGTGTACGGCACTAACACAGGTTGCATTTTTTATTACATTAGATGAAAGCAGTCGGTTTTAATTTTAAAGATGACTATTATAAGCGGGCAAAGACTATTTTCTGCTAAACTGACATAACCTATAGAATGTTCAACATAGTTTTGATTGAATTATATTCTGAAGTTTTTTTTTCTCTTTGCTCAGTCCAAAGAACAAAGTGAAACAGTATTTCAAATGAGGCATGATGACTGATTTGAATAAAAACAACTTCACAAGGTTTTTTCCAATCCTTTTCAAAAAATTAATTCTGATCGTTAAAAGTCAATTTCTCATCCAACAATGCCTAAGGTTTTAACTGTTTTAACTATTTCAATTTCCTGGTTATTAATTTTGATACTTATATCCACATTTGTAGTTTTATTCAATGTCTTATCAGTACCCAAAATTATAAACTTAGACTTTTCTACATTTAGTGTTGTGTTATATATTTACTATATGTATATATATATATATATATATATATATATATATATATATATATAATATATATATATATATATATATATATATATATATATATATATATAATATATATATATATATATATATATATATATGTATATATATATATATAATATATATATATATATATATTATATATATATATATATATATATATATATATATATATATATATATATATATATATATATATATATATCAGGGGCGGCTATTCAAAGGAGGCTAAGGAGGCTAAGCCTCCTCAATAATATTCCGTGTATCACTAATATATTATATTGAATAGTCAGCATTCAGCATATTCATATTAATCAAAATCATATTATTTTATGCACCTACCTTCCTTTCAACCTACATTATATAATGGTATTTACATTTACTGCATTTCATTCATTTCAAGATTTGTGGCAACGCTGCGGAGGCTTAGAAAGGTATATTCTCAACGTTCATTATGCCTGCCACAGAAAAGCAAACAACGGTGCGAATACTGTCAATGAATACTTCATTGCAATAGAAAAGCAAAACACATGTAAATGGCAACACCGATGGATCCTGAGTCTCATACAATGTCGACCAATCACAACTATAGAATTTCGGGTAAAATCGAGTGAATTCGTTGGAAAGCATTAATCGTAGTGTGATCGTAGTGACTAATGGCCGACAACAGCTTGTTTACTTATATTGCTCGCGTGTTGTTCTAAAATGAGTTTGGTTACTGAAGTTAATTTTCAAAAATTTCAATGGTGACTTAGTGGAATATTTGTTATCCATAACTTAAGTGCACTAAGTTATGAGGATAAAGTTTTGATAAAAACATTGCGACCCCTGAATTAAACAATTTGGTGCAGCGTAACAGACAACAAAACCGCGGTTTTAATACAAGAAATTATGAGAGACATCCTTGCCTAACCGGATCACAGTTAGAAAATAAATTATTTTGTTGGCAGTGGTTAACTTTTTACTAGGAAAATGTCTCTGTTTGGGCCGCTTAGGATTTGAGGATTTGATTCTATAGTTGAAAGTGAGGAATTTTTCACCGATAAAGTAACTTTAAATACCGCACGCGGATTAATATCTTACTTACAAGATAAGGAATTTATATATTTTTTAAACATCTTTAAATTAATTTTTGAACAAACAGAAATAGTTTTTCAAATCTTACAGCACAAGTTTTCAGATGTAATTTACTCACGAAATCGCTCAAGTTTCTTTTGGAAAAAATTTCAGAATTTCGTGTAGAAGTTTATTTTAAAAAAACTATTTTCTGTATTCCAAACTACTGATGATACGGACTCAGTTTAGCCCAAAACGAAGAAATTCAGTTACGCAGATATGGAGCTTCACTATAAGCAAATATTTGATGAAATTTTGGATACTATTAGGGGTCAAATAGAAATAAGGTTCTTTGATTTGAAAGAACCACCATTTCTTTCAACTTACTCAATAAAAATTTGTTTACCGGATTTCGGCTAATTTTCCAGATAACCTTTTGGAAAATTGATGTCAAATATACACTTTTTTTGATAAGGTGGCCAATAAAAAGTGAACTGTGTGTTGTTTATAATGACAATGAAATTTGGGGAAAAAAATGAAAATCATGTGAGGACTATTGAATACCTTTTTGATAATGATTTGAATCAAGATTTACCCCAAGTTTATAAACTCTTATGTCTAATTGTTTTCTATTCCTGTGACATCGGCTTCCGTAGAGCGCTCGTTTTCAACTTTTAAGAGAATTAAAACTTATTTACGAAATTCAATGAGCCAGGATCGTTTGGAAAATATATTAGTTTGTTGTCTATTTTGAAAAGGAATTGTTAAAACTTTTGGCGAAAGACAAATAATTTTATGAGGATATTATAGATCATTTTGCTAACGTTAAAGATCGCAGAATCCCGCTAGTCTTCAAAAATATATAATAACTTTTTATTTGCTCTCACCAGCTGTTAACAAATTCGTTAAGTAGATAGGTAGGTACCTATTTTGTGAAAGAAAAAAAATTTTGATGAATAGGATGAATTGATTAATTGGCTGAGAAGAGTTTTTGTGAATATTGTAAATAGGAGTTGTAGGTCTCAAGGTAGACACTCGAAAGTGAAAACAAATTAATTTAATGTAGTGAGCTGAATACACTTGTGATTATTAATATAAAGAAAAAACTTTGTATAGAGTGTATAAATCAATTTTATCTAAATTAGCAGAGCGCTTTCGACATATTTGTCATCTTCAGTGCAACCTGAAAAGTAAACACTCTAATTGAACTAAATGTTATGTAATTAAAATTGATGTTAATAAAATGGTTATGAAATTTGGAAAAAGGTTCAACAATTTAGAGTACTCACTTTGTCAGGATACAGGAAGGAATCAATCAGAAGAAACAGAACAAGACATAAAACACACATCAGTTAAAATCATTTAGGATTAATCCAGTGAATCAATACATGGTAAATAAATTAATAAATTAATAAAATTGAAACATGTGGACTTGTCTCCGCAATCTCTATCAGTCAACGTCAACAAAAAAACACCAACTCAAGGCAGCAAAACAAACTAAATAATGAAAACTAAGTGACAACCTAACAAATAAATTTAAGGTTAATGAAGGAAAAATCGTGAAAGGATCTAAAACAAACTTTTATGGAGAGGAATGAAATCTCTGTCCAGTTTTACCTGAGAATTTAAACAAAGATCATTTTGTTAACGACGTTCTTTGGAAATCTCCAGTTCTTCGAACAAATCCAGTTTAAGAAAATTTCTGTCACTAATTTGAGTGTAAAAATTCTAGAGTTACTATCTGGGCTGAAATTATGATTATTAAACTTTAAGTGATTACCGAAAGATGAAGTATCTGGCTTTTTTAAATGTTCATTATAACTCGTATTAATGAACATTTAAAAAAGCCAGATACTTCATCTTTCGGTAATCACTTAAAGTTTTATAATCATAATTTTCAGCCCAGATAGTTAACTCTAGAATTTTACACCAAATTTAGTGACAGAAATTTTCTTAAACTGGATTTGTTTTCGAAGAACTGGAGATTTCCAAAGAACGTCTTAACAATGATCTTTGTTTTAAATTCTCAGGTAAAACTGGACAGAGATTTCATTCCTCTCCATAAAAGTTTGTTTTAGATCCTTTTCACGATTTTCCTTCATTAACCTTAATTTATTTTGTTAGGTTGTCACCTTAGTTTTCATTATTTAGTTTGTTTTGCTGCCTTGAGTTGGTGTTTTGTTTGTTTGACGTTGACTGATAGAGATTGCGGAGACAAGTCCACATGTTCAATTTTATTAATTTATTAATTTATTTACCATGTATTGATTCACTGGATTAATCCTAAATGATTTTAACTGATGTGTGTTTTATGTCTTGTTCTGTTTCTTCTGATTGATTCCTTCCTGTATCCTGACAAAGTGAGTACTCCTAAATTGTTGAACTTTTTCAAATTTTCATAACCATTTTTATTAACATCAATTTTAATTACATAACATTTAGTTCAATTAGAGTGTTTTATTTTCAGGGTGCACTGTAGATTACAAATATGTCGAAAGCGCTCTGCTAATTTAGATAAAATTGATTTATACACTCTATACAAAGTTTTTTCTTTATATTAAACAAATTAATAGCTTAGGGTGCTTGTTTTACTTTGATTTTCTTTAAATTATAAGGCGGTTGACCTTGAAATCCTAAAAATTTTCGCCTATGGTGTATTTATCAACACCTCTCGTAGCCTCCTTAAACCAAAACCTCACGAGCCGCCACTGATATATATATATATATATATATATATATATACCATCCACTTATTGACTCCGCGAATAACTGTATTTTTACTTAATCGTACTCGTACTTTGTTACTATAGGCTGAAATCGAATACCGTGATATTTCCTCATTTTTACTTCGACAAATCAACAATTGTTAGATAGGTCGAGATAATAACAGAATAAAAAGAAGAAAGCTTGACCCAAGGTTCATAGAAAGTGATCATACGTTCACGATGACTAGTAATCATCGACCATTCTGCATATAGATTTGATGACCTTCATTTGGCTTAAGATATATACACAAAAATATTGATCTCACGCATTTTAGATGTTGATTTTGTCCTAGAATCGCTAAGTTATGATTGCCGCGCGTGGATTTGAATGATAATCTATTCTGTCAACTTTCGTTTTCGCTCACTACTAACACACAATTTGGTGATATTTCATGCGTAAACTATGCATTGTTTCAATAGTTATGGCGGCCTATAGAAGCTGATCGTAAAAGAAAGTGATTTATAATGACTTGAAGATTATTTTCTTAAATTCATGCAAAATTAATAAGCAATAAATCACTCTGACTTCAGAAGATACAAGATAATCATGGAAATTAATGGAACTGTCCCTGGCGCGATATATTTTTTTAAAAAAAGTCTTGAGCAGCAGAACTCCATCACTAAGGTCGAGATGCGATTCTATCGGATTTAAATTATAATTTGAAAAAATCACGCTTGAATAGCAAAACCAATAGAAGAAAGAAAATAATTAATTTTATAATATAAATTGCGAAGTGCATCATGGTTGAAGAAAAAAGTTGAAACCAACGAAGTAACGTACCTTAATAACAACATAATCTACTTACTAAATTTCAACCGTCGAATGTGAAAAAAAATTCGCGAAGTGCATCGCGTACTGATGGCAGATCGAGATGCAATTCGAACGGAATAAAAAAAGGATATTAAGTAAACATGAACTCAATGTACGTATCAAACTTCAACCCTCTAACTCAATCTGGCAGAAGCTGTGAAGTTTCGGCAATTTATCCAAAACCACAGAAAAAATAAATATCTACGTATACAGGGGCGGCTATATGAAGGCGGCTAACGAGGCTAAGCCGCCTCCTCAATATTCTGTGTATCACTACTATACTATATTAAATAGTCAGCATTCAGCTTATTCATATTAATCAAAATCATATTATTTTATGCACCTACCTTCCTTTCAACCTACATTATATAATATAATTTATTTATTTCGATAGAAGGTATTTACATTTACTGCTTACTGCATTTGATTAATTTCAAGATTTCATTTCAACAGTGGCAACGCTGCAGAGGCTTAAAAAGGTATATTTTCAACGTTCATTATGCCTGCCGCAGAAAATTGCAAATGAATACTTTATTGCAATCGAAAAGGAAAACACATGTAAATGGCAACACCGATTGAACCTAGCTGCTCGGTTCAAAGCATACGATATTCGACCTTATTTATTCAATTACAGTGCACGTAGCAAGCACGTGAAGACTCAATCGTGATCTGTTTGTTTTGAATTTTATGCCGGTGCCGGTGCATTTTTAATTTATTTTGCTGGCGTATTGTTTTTAAAACGAGTTCGGTTACTGAAGTTAATTTTAAAAATTTCAATGGTGACTTAGTGGAATATTTGTTATCCCATAACTTTAGTGCACTAAGTTAAGACGATAAAGTTTTAATAAAAACATTGCGACCTACCCCGGAATTAAACAATTTGGCGCAGCGTAACAAACAACAGAATCGCGGTTTTAATATCAGAAATTATGAGAGGCATCCTTGGCTAACCGGATCACAGGTAAAAAATGAATTATTTTGTTGGCAGCGTTTACTTTTCACTAGGGAAAATGTCTCTGCTTTTTATTTTATATTATTTAATTTATCACGTTCTCTGGAAAGGCAGGAAAAATCCCAGGAACATGTCGTGTCGCAGATTAAATTTAAATTTCTTGGAAAACAAAACATAATTAATTTTATTGATATTTGCTGAGCAACAATTAATTCCTCGAATAGGTAACAAATTCGTTGAGTAGGTAGGTAGGTACCCATTTTGTGAAAGAAAAAAAAATTTGATGAATAGATGAATTGATTACTTGGCTGAGAAGAGTTTTTTGTGAATATTGTAAATAGGAGTTTTAGGTCTCAAGGTAGACACTCGAAAGTGAAAACAATTTTTTTCCCAAAGAAATTATTATTTTAGGGTGCTTGTTTTACTTTGATTTTCTTTAAATTATAAGGCGGTTTAACTTGAAATCCTAAAAATTTTCGCCTATGGTGTATTTTTTAACGCCTCTTGTAGCCTCCTTAAACAAACACCTCACGAGCCGCCACTGCTACGGAAATATGGCGGCGGTTGGAAAATTAAACTAAAATTTGATAGTTTCATTCTGCAACAATCTCAAATGTCAAATTTCTGCTCATTTAACTTTATGTAAGCCGCTGGATATGCCAATATGTACTGGGGAAGAAAAAAAAAAAAAAATATATATATATATATATATATATATATATATTGAAATTTGTCTTGGTCTAGGAGGTTTACAACGGACGAAAAAATTATTCCCGCACCTGACTGCTTTCCTTCGATACACTGCAATAGTATGTATTTCATGGGATAAAATACGACTGAAAAGGGGATGAGAGTTTTCACAAAAATATAACTTGAACAAATTATAGTCAGAAAAATATAAAAATTGAAAGTCTTCGATAAATGAATTTATCTGTGGCGTAATGTATAAGCTCCCGAAGTAATCGTGAAGTTATGCCACAAGGGACTGACACCAGCTGAACTCTGAATATAGAAAGAGCACAGGTGAAAGCATCTACTCTTTTATAATTTAACCTTTCATAACGGAGATGTGCGAAGATCAGCTGCGATAAAGATTAATAGATCGCAAAAAAAATTGTATATCCAGCCGTGTTGCGCGTATCCATCTAATTGTTAAAGAGTGCTAAGTAGTGACATCGAATTATTCATGAGTTCGAAACTCAATAACTTTTAGCAATGTCAAGGTTTAACGACTCTCGATTTCTTTAAATTTCCGATGGCAGGCGTCCAATTTAGTGGGTCACCAGTGGAGCGTCTAGTAAGGAAACCATTTGTGATGTTCGATAATAATAGACTGTTCCGAGTTTCTTCAAATTATTCGATAATATTCTGAAAAGTTAACCTGTCATTGTCGGAATTATACAGGCTTGTTCTCGGAGGAGTTAGATTAAACATTTTTTATTTATTTAATATAGGGTTATGCTGCACCACAAGCTCTATTGTGCTCAATAATTCAAATCAAATCAGAGCTGTTTTTTGCACTACGTCATTTACTTACTACTGGCCTTCTAGTTCCAGAGTATTAATGATCTCCAATATCTGGGAAGGCTTCAAGGAGGTTATGTCCTCAGTCCTACAAGTTTCTTGACCAAAGCATTATTTTCGTTGGCTTGCAATGACCTCCTGTAACCAGGAGAGAAGGAATTACCTCCTCCTCCCCTCAGAATCTACACTCGTCGGTTTCTATTCACATTTGATGCTTCCTGAGGCGACAGTGTCCTGTAGGCAGTGGCGGATTTACCAGCAGGCTGAGTAGGCTGGAGTCAGGGCGGCAGATTTTAGAAGCGGCAAATTTGGCGCCAATATTCAACTTCCCACTAAAAAAATTGAAAATTTTGAAAAACTGGGAAGTTATTGTTTTCACTCCAATTTCCGAAAATCGAGTTTTTTTCAGATTTCGACATTCTGAAGTACTAGGAATCATTTATGACTATTTCCACGATAATATTTGTATAGCTGTATGTATGTGTTTGTATGTAAACCTCTAATAACTTTTGAACAGGTCAGCCGATCGCAATGCAGCTTGCGGCATTCTATAGAGTTTCACTGAAGTTAGATTTCCTGAGAATTGCAACCGATTTGGCACCGTAGATTTTAAGAAATCGCAAGGATAAAATTTTCAAAAAATGTTTTTTGAATACCTCTTAGACTACCGAACCGATCGATTTCAAAATATACTTAACTCTCTTCCTTATCGAACTGCGTCGATTGACCTAAAGAGCATAAATATCGAATGATCCCATTCGGGAGATATCGTAAACTTTAAGTAAACGCAGAAAAAATTGTTCAATAACGTTTATCGAATGTACATTATTGAATAAATAATATTAATGTATACCTTACATATACCTAGACCATGATTGCGCTTTTATTATCTCAGAAATAGGCCCAAAAAATATTTCTTGTGTAATCTTACCTAAATCGTTGGATAAATCGTAGGATGTGACACATTGATCCCCTAGTTCACAATCACACTAATTACACGAAAGAGTTGGTGTAATTAGTACGATAGTACACCACCCATCATAAAGTTACAATTTCATTAACAAACAAACAATTTGAGTAGCCTACTAGCGAAAAACATCTAAATCCACCACTGCCTGTAGGGAAGCCAGTGAGGAGGTATAATTTACTATTACTGAGATCCAGATATCCTTTGGATCTTGCAATTTTGAAATTTCGGGAAACTTTTCAAGTGTGCCATCCCTGGAAGAATCCGCCAGATTGTTTCTCTTTCTGTTTCCTCCTTCTCTCAAAACTCTCTCTTATAGGTGCATTTTCCTATACCTACCACCGAAAGGTTATGGGCGTTCGTACTCCCTTTCTGAAAAGTAAATCAACCTCTTCAATTCCTCTGATTCCCGAGTGACCTGAAACTCAGACTTGAGTTTCCTTTGGCACTCCCATATCAACTTTGAATCAATGACATGGGAGTATCGATGTGTGGCTATGAAATAACGAAACTTTTTATTTTCATTTGACAATTATATATTACTAGTAGTCATGCAGTGATCAAAATTCAACCTTAGTTCATTGAATTCTTGAATTTGGATGTTATTTGCTGTTCTTTGGCAGTATGCACTTGTACAATGAATATATAAGTTGGTGAAGGAGGAGGAGGAGTTTCTATGAAAGTCATATATTCAAAAATTTTAATCAGTGTATATATTTGTATCACATTATATATAAATTTTAGTTTTATACTCTATATAAACTGTACTTTACCAAATCTCACGTGCGCGTAATATACTCTATCATCCTCTGTCCTCTGTATTTTTCATTTGCTACGATCTTCTTTCTATTAATACAGATATTACCTTAAAATCTTAAGTTAGCTTTCCCCTACTTCCTCAAAGTTCTTACAAAACTTCATAAGAAAATTAGAAAACATACCTAAATTGTGGATTGAGAAAGTTATGTGTTTAAATCAAGGTGCAACTGACTAGCTCACACTATTATCTGTCAAGACGTTTCTATCCAAGTAGAACATACCAGTATGAGACAATCCATCTTATTAACCTGATCCGGCACCATCTGATCTTATCTATTTTGCAAGTTTAAACGTATATTAAAATGGAGGAGACAGAACATGTGATAGAAAAGGCGCCACCAGTCATATACGAGGCCTAAGACGAAAACTTTCAGAATTGTTTTGAATAATGACAAATTCTCTCCTTCTTTTCACAACTAGTTTTGCAGTACAAAAAATTGCAAAATGTTAAATTAGTATTTAATTCAAAATCAAATTACTCGGTCATGTGATTGATTGAAGAGTTTTTCGTTGAACCTCCAATCCATCACCATTTTTATGATTATGGTAATATAGAGAATAACTCCATATAATTATGTAAATGGAATAATAGAATCAGAACCAGAAGGCCATGAAAACATTTTTGTCGTAAACTGCGGTCACACAAATTACATGCTCTTTTCTATAAAAATAGTCGTTGCTATTTCTACATTGATTTTATTTCTAAATCCAATTTCATTGCTTTATAGATAATTATTATTCACACTCGGCATGCTTTCAAATAATTAGTAATCAGCGCGTAATGGCAGTACATGCAAAGGTACGTCAACAATAACTTTCTGAATGACATAATATTCAAAATTGATCAATAATAATTTCATATATGAATAATAATGGGATACGTAAATCTCTATTCAAAAATTTTATGTCTTGAAGAAAAATTGTGTAAATAACAACACATTCAAATATTTCGCTATGTTATGTTATTAATGGGCAACTTGCATGTAATTTTTTATAGATTTTATTGCTATACTGGCTATTGAGGTTGTATGAGGTAAATATGGGTTGAATTGAATACTAAATATATATTCTTGAGTAAGTTATAATATTATTCATAATGTGAAATAAATACATAAGGCATACGCTGATATACAAACTTAAGGTATTCGTGTAGATCAGGGGTGTCAAACTCATTTTTCTAAATGGCCATTTATAAATTCTAGAGTGTGTTAGCAGGACGGACACCAAATTAAAAACTGAAACACTTACTGAATCAAAATCTTAATTTTTTTTAGTTTAAATAAATTTTTATATAGGTAAAGGTAATAAAAGGGTGAAATATATAGAGGATTCTGAGGTCACTTGTTTTTGATAACAATTTGAAGTTCGGTTTCATATTTGAGGTAGTTATTTTCGGAATAGATTGGAGATGTTCATTAGTAAGCCTTGAAAGATGTTTGCCCTTATATATTTTCATAACGGCAAATATCTGCTCGCATAAATAGATACTACCAAACACACACAGGATACGTGCCTAATATTTTTTCTGCTTTTGGAATGATCATTCAAACTCTTGAAATTATCTTTAAAATGTAGTAACGTTTACTTCATTTATCCTTTGTAATACTGTCGCATCGGAGATCTATCAATTTTATTCTATTTGCAAAAGAATTGGTGCCAGTGCAGCTTCAAAAGTGAATGGATTGTTCAAATTCCATTCGTTCATATTGCGGAAATCTTCAAAAGGATGGTTGAATTCTGTGGATAGATTCAGCAGAAGTTGAGTACATTCATCCAATTTTTTCTGATTCACTGTGCCAAATGAGGAAAATAATCGAGTATTTGGTTCTTTATCTGATTATTCCATAGTTTCAGTTTAATTTCGGATACCTGAATATGCGAATATATGTGAGTGACGATCAAATATTACCCATGTAACTTTGTAATCAGGTCATTCATATCACGTCACGTAAGGAAAAAAAATTCTTTTCAAAACTGCCCCTCTACTGAGCCAACAAACTTCCGAGAAATAAGTTACATCGGAATAATTTTCATTAAAATCTTGTGAAAATTTCATGAACTGTCTGTGATTTAGTCCTCTGCTCCTTATCAAGTTTATTATTTTCATGGCGGGCTGCATGACATTGTTCACTTTTGTATGTTGGATGCAAGTGATCCCTAGTAAATGATACAGTGAATTTCTGCAAAATCATCTGCTTTAATTTAGTCACAACAGCTGAATTTTGTTGCAAATCATGGCTGGGGCATCATCTTTAGTTATGCTGCAAAATGTATTACAATCGAGTTCATATTCTACTACTGAATGCGCGATCGTATAATAATAATAATATCATTTCCTGTAGTAGTGCCTTCTAGTGTTTCGCAGTTATTATTGATACCTTGTATGAAGACAGCAAGTTGAGATTCTGGTCGCAGGCCGATTGAAATGACTTGAGGGCCGGATGCGGCACGCGGGCCATATCTTTGACATGACTGATGTATCGTTTTCTTTCGAATTTAAATTTATATTTTTCGAAATTTATTACAAAAATGGCAAGTAATTTTTTTTGACGCACTGTATTTGCTTCAATTATATCAAACTAATAATTTTTCTCGGGTTAACCTGCATTAATTGAATTTTTCTTCTTAAGAAGAAATGCCTTTATGGTACCCCATATTGATTATAATGGTGAAGCTTGAAATTTATTTTGTATGTACGATTTCTCTGAACCACTAAGTTAGAATAATTTCATTTCCAAGCATCAATAATCCTAAGGAATGTACCCATACTCTTCATTCAATTTCGCGAAAAAATGGCGTGGGAGATCCACGCACTTATTTCCAACACTTTCACATTTTTTCAGAAAATTCTAAATTTGTTACAGTTAGAAAAGTAATCAACTATGCGAAAAGCAAATAAATATATGAAAACAACAGTTGAATAACAAATTACACTTACATTAAAAAAACTATAATAATAATGCATAACGTACGTTTCGGTGATACTCCACATATTGTCTTATATGATAAATAAGAAGTAATTTCAGAAAGGTGATTTGCCAGGTTTATCCTCTTTTCAGAGATAATATCAGATATAACATCCAAACTAACATCGGAAATTCAAGTAAATACTGGAATCATTTTTAGGGTTCCGTTGAAAGGGTAAAAACGAAACCCTATTACTAAGACTTCGCTGTCTGTCCGTCCGTCCGTCTGTCTGTCACCAGGCTGTATCTCAAAAACCCCGATAGCTAGACAGTTGATATTTTTACAAATTATGTATTTCTGTACTCAAATACTAAAAAAAATAGTATATTACATAATAAGTTTGGTAACTAGGTTTTTAGCACACGCTAAGTGAAGTTTGAAAAACGAGCCGCAGGCGAGTCTTTTCATTCACTTAAGTGTGCTAAAAACCTTTATACTATTTTATCTACAACCGTTCGTTATGATTAAATACAAATTAATTATAGTCGAAAATTTCCCAACTTGGTCACCAGCAATGTTTTAACTTTTTTTATTGTTATGAAAATTAGGATGTCATAGCGACAAAAAAAGCAACGTCATTTTGAAGTTGTCAGTCAAAATGTCAGTCGAAAATATGGAGATTTCACGGCTTGTTGAAGCTGCTACGGCGAACTTGCTACCACAGAAATCCGGAATTCGCTACGAAAACGCCTATGATATGTTAATCGAATGGTGCTCCCATAAAAAAGTGGATAACATTAATGAAGATGTATTAATTGCCTATTTTGAAGATGAGTTCAAGGAAAAGAAGTCGCTTTGGTGTTATTATTCAATGCTGAAGTCCACCTTGTCCATATAAAAGAACATGCAGATAGACAAATTTCCAAGAATAAAGCTTATTGAAAAGAAAAACCATAGGCAATAATAATAATAATAATGATTTTTACCGCACTAGTGCGTTAAACTGATTTTTACCGCACTAGTGCGTTAAAGTAATAGTTACCGCACTAATATGGGTCTGTAAAAACATAATTTTATCTACGTTGTAGATAAAGAATATTTAAGGGGGCTTCCATACAACGAACGCGTTTTTTTGCCCTTGTTTGCTCGATATCAATAATGGCAACAGGTAGGCACTGGAAATATTCACAAAATACTCAGTTGTATTTTTGCTTTGATAATAAATAATAAAATCAAAATAAAATAAATATTTAAGGGGGCCATTTTTTACCTAATTTATGCTCGTTATCAATGAAGCCAACAGGTAGGCACTTGAAATACTCAAAAAATACTCAGTTGTAAATTTTACTTTAATAATAAATAATAAAAATTAAAATAAAATAAAATATTTTAGGGGGGCATAGTCAATGGTACTGAACCCTTCGTGCGCACTTGGCCGGTTTATTAACTAAGCACAATATCCAGAGGTGGATTAAGCGTTCAGAGCGCCGTAGACAAGCATCTTCTCATCGGCGCCCCTATATTAAACATAAATCGTACTAATAGTTTGAACTAAACCGATTGTACCCGCCCT
>JARQZK010000384.1:0-19894 GCA_030704885.1 Cynegetis impunctata | reverse complement strand
CCATAAGCTTAGAACTTTCTTCAAATGAAGAATCTTATTGATATTAAAATAACATTTGAAATTATCGAGTAGCCTGTGACCAACACAACTGAAACAAAATAAGTCCGAAGCCATGCCCACAAATCTACGTCCCAGGGTGGTAAACGCATCTATAGCCCTCTAGAATAAATATTTCTTTCGAAAAAACAAATGAAACAACGGTTACAAAAAGTAACAAATGATACATGGTTGCATTCTAATTGTCATATGAAGGCAAAAAAACAGAAAATATACCAGGTGTCCCATTTAAAAACCGAAAATTTATGTCACTTCCCGTGAAACCGGAAGTTGCATGAAATTGAGTTACTTGTCAAAAAATGCAGTTTAATGCATTGAACAGATCCTATAAATTTCATTTCATTATCTCTGTAAACAAAAAAGTTATAGGAGCGAGCCACCTTCCGTGGACACCCGGTATATATATACATATATATATATATATATATATATACATATATATATATATATATATATATATATATAGAGCATATATATATATATATATATATATAATATATATATATGTTATATAGATTATATATATATAGATATATATATAAAGACATATAATACATATATATATATATATAATAATTGAAATGAATTTTTGAAAACTTTAAAATTCAAGAAACATACCCCCCTCCGTGGAATTATTTTTAATTTGTAAATAAAACTTCACAGTTTTTGATTTTACTATATTTTGTTAACATGACAATTGTTTCGCCAAAACACAGTGGCTTCTTCAGATGTATAATTCATTTCTTGTTTTTCCGGAAATGTGTATTAATTTCAATATATTCACTGTAAGTATTCTTAATTGCAACCCGGCAAAAATTGATAAATGTATATATATATATATATATATATATATATATATATATATATCTTATTGCTGAGTTTATTTTATAGTGTATAAATTTGATGTCACCCACTCGCGTAATGTGGGGGATTTATCTAAATGGCAAGTTTGATGCGTTAGTCGCTCTTCGTATTTGCAGCTTCTCCAAATTTTGTTTGTCGTTTAACGGCCGTAAATTCGTAATAGCCTAGAAGAAAATCACCAAAAACGCCAGTCAAGCGTCAAACTGCCGGTATATACTATCGCGCTCACCTATACAGTATGTCCATTGCCGTACGTAGGTATGTTGCTTTGATCCGTTTTTAGTCGTATTCTCCCTGAAAGAAAGTCGACAGTCAGGTGCGGTAGTTGCTTTTTATTCTTTTTGGACATTTTATACCACGATTTTCGAATATATTTATATATTATATATATATATATATATATATAAGAGGAGGATAGTCGCTGACTAGTTTAGAGGATATCTATTTGTAGGGACTGCAGCAATGTAAAAGGAAACTCTTTGAAGTTTTTATAGAAAAGCATGCAGTTCAGGAAGGTATTTGAATTTCTTTTCTTATCACAAATTTTCGATGAAAGTGAATTTGTTAAAACAAATGAAGAACAGAGTACTCAAAATTTCTGATATATCTTTTCATAACAAAAATTTGAATAAACTTCAAGAACTTTTCATACAAAATTCCTACCCACCATCTTTAGTCAAGAAAATTTTATTTAGCACATCCTTATCAGAAAATGAAATTATAGGACAAAATAACAATTCTCATAATGAACTTGTTACAGATATGAGTCAAGTTTTTTATGCCTCGTTACCTTATATAAAAGAAATAACACCTAAACTGACCAGAATTTTTCAATCTTTTGAAAACATCAAAATTGCAAATAGAACAGTTATTTCAATGAGACAAATATATTCGAAAATAAAAGACAAAATTCCTATTTTATCACTGACAAATGTTGTTTATAATATCCCTTGTAATGATTGTGATAAGAATTATATTGGCCAAACAAAAAGACTATTAAAAGACAGAATCACTTCTCATAAGAGTGATAGTAGATTACACCCTGAGAGATGTGCTTTAGCTAAACATGTCAATGATTGTGACCACAGATGAACTACCTTTCAACAACTGTTCTAGCAAGAGAATCACATCTTTCAAAAAGATCTTTTTTAGAAATGGCCTTATTTATTCAAGACAATAATTCCATCAATAAAAAAACAGATATAAGCCATTTGAGTGAAATTTTTTCTTTTTTACTTTCACTTGATATAAAATAACACAAATCAAATTAATTTAACGTAATGAAATAATGTCAAACTTCAATTTGAATATAAAAAAATGATGTGACACCGATTTGTCTTTTCGTTCAGAAATTTAATTATTAATTCAAAATGTATCAACTTTTATAATTTTTTAACAAATGCATCATTTTCATGTTTTTTATATCTATTATCAACATCTATGTAATCATTCTCACGACAGATTCTCCCTGAATGATGTGGGAATAAAAGATTCCGAAAGCTTGGAAAAACTTCAAAGAGTTTCCTTTTACATTTTTTGCAGTCCCTACAAATAGATATCCTATATTATATATATATATATATATAATATATATATATATATATATATATATATTATATTATATATAATATATATACATTCCAAGAGATATCAATTATTTGGTATAACAGGTTTATTCAAAATTAAATTTTTTAAAAATTGAAATTCATTGGCACGTTTCAATGGAGTTTCCATCTTCATCAGCTAAAATCGGGATAATAGCAATTCAAACTGCTAAATATAAAACATATATTCCATAACAAAATAAAATAAATAAATTGTATCTCACCAGAATGTTCGTGGTATTGTCACAATACTACTTGACTCTTGAATCTCAGTTTTTAAACCGATGTATAATCGTTCATGCGCATAGGCTCATGTTTACAATATGGGGCATATATCGAACTTAGGCGCCTTTATACTATTTTGTTGTTAACTGTGTTGTCTTGGTTCTTCTGTATAAAAACATTTCAAGGATTTCGCGTGATTTTAAGTTTTTTTTCTATAGTTAGTATGGTGTTTCATCGTAATCGAACAAAAAATGACCACACTTCTAGCGGATAAAATCATAAAAATAATTAAGAGAGACTTAACGAACACAATAGAAAAAGTCAACAAACTTTTTAAAGAAGTAAAGAAAAGACTTTATTTCACAAACATACAAACAATTACTTAACATAACAGCATACCCCCAGAAAAAACGGACTCCCAAAAGTAAAACCAGATATTCCCCTCCCCAATAGTTTCAAGCATTCCCCCACTATACAATTTAAAACACCTCGCATCAGTAAACATTAAAACAAGAACAAACTATATAAAAAACTCCATCGACTTAAAAAAACTGGATCAAATAGATGTTCCCACACAACCACAAACTGTACTCCCTGGACGTGATTTCACTATATACAAACATTCCAAACCAAATGATACCAACCATTATAGAACAAAAGTGGACACAACTAAAAGACCACACATCAATTCCACAAAGTGAATTTGTTGAAGCTCTGCAAGTTTACTCTCCACCACAAAATTATTTTCAGTATAAAATCAATTCTACCAACAAACAGATGGTGTCGCGATGGACAGTCCCATTTTCAAGTGTAACAGCACAGATAGTCATGAAATATATAGAAGACACTAATATTACAGGACAGTAAATTCAAAATAACTTATACAAAAGATTTGTAGACGACCTGTTGTGCTTATTGCCAACCCCAATGAGGTAGATGAAATCTTGAGTGAGCTCATCAACAATATTCATCGTTCTAAATTACAATTTCATCTCGAAGCAGAGGACCATTTTTCTTATTAATTTCCTAGACATGAAATAATTCGTAATAAATAACAAATTAAACACGAAATGGTACACTAAAACCCACAGCCACCAACCGGTTAATTGACTTCCACTCAGCACACCACATCTCACATAAAAAGGCCATTGTTAGCAACGTAATATACAGAGCTGTCCAACTAACATCTCCCAGATTCCGACCTGAAACACTCAAAAAAGCGAAATCACTTCTGATACGCACAACTATCCTTCTCATATAATAGACAAAAAACATCAAAATCCAAGTACATAAAACCTACAACAAGAACCAAGATCTAACACACCAGAGTCTACAGATAAAAAAATATACTACCTATTCCATACATCACTACCTCAACCCCGAAAATAACTAACATTTTAAAACCGTTCATTACAGATAGCGCATCAACCTCAGAATCAGATAAAACAACTCTACACCAACTTAAAGAGCAAAATTCCAACAGAAAAGAAATCCCACGTAGTATAGCAGCGTTCCCTGCAAAGATTGCAATAAAGTTATATATCGGACAAACCTACAAACGTCTACAAGATAGACTAAAAGCCCACAGATATGCCAAAACAGCGAACACTGCACTGAACAAACACAAACAATCCAGAAAGACATGATTTCGATTACGATGAAACACACATACTAACTATAGAAAAAAACTTAAAAATCACGCGAAATCCTTGAAATGATTTTTATACAGAAGAACCAAGACAACACAGTTAACAACAAAAATAGATATAAAAGGGCCTAAGTTCGATTATATGCCCCATTATTGTAATACATGAGCTCTATGCGCATGAACGATTATACATCCGTTAAACTGAGATTCAAGAGTCAAGTAGTATTGTGACAACTACGTACAACATTCTGGTGAGATACAATTTATTTTATTTTATTTTTAGGTGTATGTGTATATATGTTTTATATTTAGGCATTTGTATTGTATTTTATCCCGATTATAGCTGATGAAGATGGAAACTCCATTGAAACGTCCAATGAATTTCAATTTTAAAATGTAATGTTTGAAATAAACCTGTTATACCAATAATTGATATCTCTTGGAATGAATACGATAAACAGGTAAAAATCAAGAATTCAAATATATATATATATATATATATATATATTATATATTTATATATATTGTCTTAAAATTATACATAATGTAAAACATAAAAATAAACACACATCAATCAGAAAATATACTAACTAAACAATGTAATGCCTAGAAATAAAAATCACACCACATTTCCATAAAAAATACATACAAACTTATAGATTTTAATTCCTCTGGAAGGGGATTGTAAATTTTCTCAGAATTATAAATGGTTGACTTTTTTGTTAATTCAGAGGAAGGAATAGGGAGGCGAACATGATGTCCTGAAGATCTGGTGGAATACCCGTGCTGTGACACCAAGGGTACGGCATGAAAATACTTATGAATCAAGCACACAGATTCAAGTAAATATATAAAGAAGGAAGCGTCAAAATTCCACATTTATTGAAATAAGATTTGCAATGAGCCCTATTTTTCAGTACAAACATGTAACGAATTGCTCTATTCTGCATTTTGAGAATGGTGTCAAATTGTGAAGAATTACATGAACCCCAGAAGGGAAGACCATAACGAAGATGAGATTCAAACATTTCAAAATAGGTAGATGCCGTTTCTAATTCACTTGAGTTGGATTTAATGGCGAAACAGCCCGATGATAAGTTTTTTAGCAAAGACATGCACATGCTGTGAAAATTTGAGATTATTGTCGATGAAAAAGCCTAAAAAACATGAAGAGTTATGGCTAAAGTATTTGATTTTATAAAAGTTTTTTCTTTAGGATGGATAGGGACCCAGTAGCACTACATTTAAAAAATATTTTCATGTTGTACAGGGTGTGCACAAAACATGAAAAGTATCAAAGTTGTTATTTTTTGAATGGAATAGCCGGTATATTATTTCATTTTTGGATTTTATGATGAAAACAAATGCCAGTTTCACTAAGGTTTAATTCACCTAAACCTTATGGTTTTTGAAATATCTCGTATTTTATGAAAATGTAGTAGCAGTTTTAACGATTTAACTCTCCACTGCTGTTCTCTTGTTTTTAACCAAATTAATGATAAGGCCTATTAACTGAAACAAACTTCATGTCGCACTTGTGAAATGTTGACTAACTTAGACTTGTGTAAAAATAATGGTAAAACCATTGCAATCTTGAAACGGCACCAATTCGTTCAACTTAAATGGAACACCCCGTATTTTATGTCACCAACACAGGTAAAATTTATTTGTCTATCGAATACCTGAATACATTTCTATCGATAACTCTTCACGTTCTAACATAAAATGCATATTTTCATCTTGCAAACTTTTGAGAAATCAGAATTGATAGAAATAAACATCAAGATCATAATATATGTCTATCTTTCAATATCTTAAATGTTATGTTTTATTTCGAATTAAAAAGGAAAAATAATTATGGATATAAAAAAAGCAATATTTTGTATCAAATGTTCAAAATAGCGACCATCAGACTCGAAACACAAATATTTAATAACATACGCAGGCTTATATTTAGAAAAGCTTCTCTGGTACGCTGTTTCCATAGGCGACCTGGCAAAAAAATATATATAAAATAAATCCTAAACTATCATTAATTTATTTTATTTATTTATTCATAAACGGGCAAACCCCTCTTTAAAATATACAGACAATATATAATATGAGATAAACAATATAAAAAATATAAAAAATACAAAAAGATACAATATATATCACAAAGTATCACAGAGTAGCCACTCCATCAAGAGATTTTTTAAAAGTACACAAGCTCACACCAGTTATACATACACCATTCGAATTAACTTGATTACCCAGTCTCAAAATACGTGATATGCTGCTATTGTAGCCATAATTAGTATGGTGAAAGGGAATGCTGAAAAGTTCACAATTACGTGTTGGTATTCTATGGAACTTAAAACTGATTTGTGCCAACAATTCCGGACATGATGTTATGCCATGAATTAATTTATACAATAAAATTAAATCAGATCGATTTCGGCTAGTTTCTATAGGTATTAATCGAAATGTGCTCCAAGATTGGGAATAATTGTATGTACCCCGGTATAAGCCCATTTTATAGGCAATACATCTCAAAAAACTTGTTTTGTATACGCTCATAGATGATGAATATGAACTTGGTAATGAGGACTCCAGAAGGAGCAGGCATATTGGAGAGCAAGAATATATAAGAGTGACATGTATATAATATTTTTGTTGAAAGAATTGACAATTTCTGCGTATTTCTAAGAACAAAAACCCAGTTTTCGAGAGCCACTGCTCACAGTTGAATTTACATGCTGAACAAATGTAAGTTTTCATCAAATTAATACTCCAAGGTCCTTAACAAACCGTTACTCTTTTAATGATCTTATTATCAATATGATAATCATTCAGAATCATGGAATTTGCTCTACTAAAAGTAATACATTGGCATTTATCAGGATTCAACAACATGCCATTTGATTCAGACCATCCTACCAATGAATTGAGATCTTCTTGTAGTTTGTTACAGTCAGTTGGTTTTGAGATGTTTGTATATAATTTCAAATCATCAGCAAAAAGGAGAAATTTACAACTTTTGAAATGGTTCCTATGTCATTGATAAAAATGTTAAACAAACAGGGACCCAAGTGTGATCCCTGTGGAACTCCTGATGTGACAAGGATAGAATTGGAAACAAAATTCTTAATTTTAACTAACTGATGTCTATTGTAAAGATAGCTATTTAACCAGTTTGTTAACCATGAAGGAAAGCCAGCGGCAGACAACTTGCTGACTAATAAGTTGTGGTTCACTTTATCAAAAGCTTTACTGAAGTCGGTATAAACCGAGTCAATCTGACTATGTTGTTCTAGTGCACCGAAAATATCGTTTTGATACAGCAATAAGTTAGTTACTGTTGATCTACCACCTACAAAACCGTGTTGCTGCTCAATTATCAAGTTTTTACAATAAAAAGAAATATGACTTACTAAGAGCTGTTCAAATAATTTTGGTATAGCAGAAAGTTTGCTTATTGGTCTATAGTTCCAATTCCTCCTTAGAACCGTTTTTGAAAACTGGCGTGACAAAACTATTTCGCCAGGTAGTAGGAAATATTTGATTTTCCAGTGACAAATTGAATAAAATTACTAATGGTTTACTCAAAGAATAAACACACCTCCTCAGTACATACGAAGGAATCCCGTCTGGTCCAGAACTTAGATTGTCTTTCAATTTCATTATTCCATTGAAAACTTCCAGAGGCTAATTTCAATGGGGAATCGATACAGCATTAGCCGGATTGAAAATTTTCATAATCAGCAACCTCACCCTTGCTGTATACACTACCAAAATGTTCAGCAAACAAATTCACTATATCTGCGCCACATCTGGCCACTTTATCATTGTATGTCATAACGTTAGGAATTCCATGATCTTTTTTCAAAGAATTGATATAGTTCCAAAAATATCTTGGATTAGTTGAGATGTTATTGTCTACCATAACTATGTAGTTTTCATAACATAATTTGGATAAATTCTTGCACCAAGTTCTCAAGTTACAAAAAATATTATAATCATTAATATCAGAAGTCTCTTTGAATCTTTTATGAGCTATTTTCTTTTCCCTAATCAGTGACTTCAATTCAGAATTAAACCACACTGGATAATTTGAGGATTTGAATCTATGAAAAGGTACAAAAAAAGTATGAAACATAAAATATTGCTGTCACACAGTAATAGCACTTTGATTAATATCTAAGTAAAATAGCAAATTTAAGTTTACTTTGAATAAAACTGTAGGTTCATTGAATAAAAACAATATCAAGTATTATAAAATAATAAATATAAAAATATCAAGTATTTGAAAATAACTAATACAGTACTATACTATGAAAAATAAAAAAAATTAAAAAAATATTTAAAAAAACTCTACCGTCTGACTGGATTACTGAATATTAAGTTGTTGTTGACTGTTGGGATATCCAATTCATCTCGGTGGTCATGAAGAACAGCCCCAAGTTGTTCAATCGCTTCTGTCTCATAGTTGATCGGAGATATGACTTCAGACGTCTAAGGGCGCTAAATGACCGTTCTGCTGTTACTGTCGTGATTGGAACTACTTGGAGAAGCTTCACTGGGATGCACTTCACTACTTCACATAACATTTCTCCAACTGCAGAATCATGTGTAATGTACTTTCTTACATCGCACATATTTTTTAATACCAGTGGTTTTTTAGTTAGCGATATCGGCTAACATATTCAAGTGTAAGCGCAGTTTCTCAATGTCTAGGTCATTTTTGAAAAACTCAGTTGATTTTTCAAAATTTGTTCCAACTCTGTTTACTAATAGCAAGTACTCTTATTCAAATGCAATGACTGCGTGAGTTCAGTTAATGCAAACCGCTCAGTAGTACAAGATTGCCAGTTTCACAAACTTCAATGTAAAGACCTATGTAGTATTCCTTTGGGGCTTTGAAAGTGTGCGGTGATCTGGCTTCGTTGTTTTCATACTTTTTTGGTATTCGTCGATTCCGGGGAAGCAAAGGATCATCAACTTGGAGAAGGTTTTTCTTTTAAACACAATTCCAATAGCATATACAAATGAAGTCCCCATATATTTGATCCAGTTCAGCAACACTTAGATGAGGGTTTTGAATTTTTTTCATTGAAATCCTCTACTGAGTTCTTTGCATGGCAATAAAGACGTAAAAAGAAATAGTTCTTAATTATAACATCGACTCAAAAGAGCCTGCACATTTGTTTTGTCCTCTGAAGAAAAGGAAAATGAAAAATGCTAACATCATTTTGTGATTTTACAAAGCATAATATAACTAATAAATTTCTAATATTATTGGGGGGCTTCGCCCCCCCGAACTAATTGTTGAGGGGGCTCATGCCCCCTCAGGCCTCATAGAGTCGGCGCCTATGTATATATATAATAATAATAATAATAAGGACTTTATTGATTATGAGAGGCGAAGTCTAGCAAAGCTATTCTACTCAACCTCGAACTACAAAAAACAAAATATAATCAATGAAACAAAGTAACAAAATAAACAAAAAAAACAATATATATAAAAAAAAGAAGAAAAAAATTAAGAATCTATATAAAATGAAATGAAAATAAATAATTAATGGAATAAAACAACTCAATGTGAAATGAAATACAGACAAATAATGAACCAGGCACGAAATAAAAAACTGAAACAAATCGTAAATTATTAGGAGTAAATGAGAATGTAAACATTGAATATAAATTGACAATAACAAACTAAAGTTCATTCATTAGGTAGCCCTCAATAAAAATTAAACAGCTATTTCTGCAGATAGAAGTCTCGATCTGATCTTCTTCTCGAAACTATGTAATGAAAGTTTTTTAATATTCCTAGGTATCTTATTATATACAGCTATAGAATTCTATGAGAAAGATCTTTCAAAGATAGTTAGGCGAAACCTAGGGAGGTGGAGAGTATCCCCATGTCTAATATTAACAGCATGAGAATTACCTCTGAAACTCAATCTACAATGAAGATAAGAAGCATCCCAGATGATAGAATTCGGTGGACTAAAGAACTCATATGAAAAAAGAAAACCTGGCTCATTCTCAGCCACTGTAGTTGATCAATCTTAGCCGAAATCCTCTCATATTTGCGTACTCTGAATACAAATCGACAACATGAATTCTGAATGCGCTGTAGTCTATTCCTCGAAAATTGATCCAGACAAGGATAGATAAGGACCAGACCATAGTGCAGAATCGGAAAAATTAGCGTTTCTACAAGTTTTTTACGCAATTTAAAATTCAATATGCTAACATTCATATACAGAGTCCTAAGAGACATGTAGCATTTTCTTACCAAAAGCAAAATATGATCACGAAAACGTAATTGATCATCCATAATGATTCCCAAATTCTTAGCAGAATTACTTTGAGAAAGACCCACGCCATCCAACATAATAGAAACATTCTCATGTACCATCGACCTTTTAGCACTGAGCTAGTGCTGAATAGAAGTAAAGTGCACTTAGAGGGATTCAGCCTTAAATTGTGTTCCTTCGAGATACAAGCCATGCCTTCCAGATCCTGATTTATATATGTAGAAGCCTCTGCAGGCTTCTCCGAAACGAAAGGGAAGTACAACTGGGAATCATCCGCAAATGCATGATACTGACAATGATTCAATCCCATGAACAGGTCCGCTGTGTACACCAGGTAGAGAATTGGACCTAATATCGACCCCTGGGGCACACCTGACGTAACAGATAGTGCCTCAGAGTAGGAACCATCGATTTTAACAATTTGCTTTCTAAATTTGAATTTACTACGTTTATTATCACAAAATATTTTGAAAAAATATAACACCGCGATTGCAATTTCGGTCACTAGACCATCATCGGGCAGATTGAGTTAAGAACTTAAGTTCAATCTGCCCGATGATGGTCTAGTGACCGAAATTGCAATCGCGGTGTTATATTTTTTCAAAATATTTTGTGATAATAAACGTAGTAAATTCAAATTTAGTTTTGTTAATCATGTTAAATTATCACGTAGTAACGACGGATTCCATCAACTATTTAATTTGCTTTCTCCCATTGAGATGGGATTCAAAAAATTTCACAGAGTCAACATCAAAGCCAAAATAACAAAGCTTGGTACACAACAACCGATGGTCAATTGTATCAAACGCCTTTGAAAAATCTAGTAAAATCATGGAAATAGAAAGTCCCTGATCAAGGAACCCTATGATATCATCAATAATCTTCAAAAGAGCCGTAGTCGTACTACACCCCTTTCTGAAGCCTGATTGCAGAGGAGAAATAATTTTATTCGTACATACGTAGTCGTAAACTTGAGTTGTTAAAACTTTTTCTAGAATCTTCGATAACGAAGGAAGAATGGTAACAGGGCGTAAGTCGTTGAGAGACTGAGTGTTAGGAGATTTAGCCAAGGGATGTATGATCGCGTACTTCCAACTACTAGGAAAAAAACCATGTTCGAAACATGAATTCACAATATGGGTAATGTGCGGAACTATTAATGGACGAAATATATATATATATATATATATATATATATATATATATATATATATATATATTTATATAATATTACAGGTATTTTCTATTATTAGGAGTACGCCTATGCATGGCGTCGACATTTTCACGATGCCACGGTGATAAAATTGATGCTTAATTTCAATCGGTGCCGTGAAGATGATCTCTACGAGATTACGAAACTAATACGCCCCCTTTCGTCACGACTACGATTGCGGTGCTAAGTTACCATATTGCATTTCCAATTATTCTGTTAATGTAGATAGTGCCCTCAGAGAGAACTCATGACACAAGTCCATTTATTTATTTAAGAGAAGGATCAAATAAGGTTGGAAATTTTTAAATAAATTCTTAAAACGATGCCAAATAAATTTCTTGAATGATTTTCTGATAACTTTTTCGAAGTTAGATATTTTTTGTCTTCGAAGATTCCAAATAATTCTAATAGAGAAAATGCTATAAACACCATTTCGTTTATCCTTAAAAATGTCGTTTTCGTTTATTTTACAATTTTTCTTTTGAGGTGATGTATCTTTTCATTGGAAATTCCTTCATTAAATTGCGAAATAACTCATTTCATTTTGTTGGTTTTTTTTGCCTTTCATAATTTCGACGAAAAAAAGTTTTACTTTCGCAAATTTATTGAATATTTGGATGATTTTTTATAATTAATCGATGACATGATACGAATTAGAACGCGGTAAGTGATTTGATAACTGAAATTGATCATATAACTTGTCAAAGAACTGGCTATATGAATCCCAACACAGAGAATTAGGTACACTAATAGTTTTCGCAGTCATGGAAGAGTCCTTTAGTAACTCCGGTGGAAAAAGAAGATTCTTTGAGAACAAATGAAACAAACATGGTATGCCACAAGGAACGGTTCCAGGGTCCAATATAATTTATATTGGTGATATTACAAAATAGATTGAAAACTGCAAAAAAGCATGGTTTGTTGATGACACTATGCTGTATATATCAAATGATAATATTGACGACATGATTAAAAAAACTTTTGAAAATGTGATAATAATACCTAGAGTACCTACATATAAATTAATCAAAAGTCATGGTGGTGTAAACATCTTATTAAATAGATAATACACAATTAGAAGAACACAAAATGAAGATTAGTACCTAATTATTGATACATCTCAAACTTCCTGCATAATTACAAATCGTGTCAGTTTGACAGAATAATCCTTCCGCTTCGCGGTCGGATTATTTAGACTGTCAAACTGACACTCTTTGTAATTATGCAACAAGTTATCGATGTATAACCTGATTATTTCGAAGTAATTATACTATTACTACTGAAAATGCCAATAAATATGATTAGCATAATCATTATTACCGACCGCAGAACACCGTACACTCATAACCTACAAATTCTAACATAAACTGAAAGTTATGACCTACTGCCAGACTTTTGAAAATGTATAAGTTTAATAATAAATGTGACTAAACATCAATGGGAATATCTACCGGTATGATTTTATACCATCGCAGTAATTTCTGCATACACCAGATCCTTATGTTATCGCGTTTGTTCACCTAACAACCATATAAACAAATGGGCTAAGACAACAGATTCTCCTTTTTCGAAAAAAAAGGTAGTCTTTATTTGCCTCGTGTTCTAGTTGCGAGATCACAGGTGGCGGACGACGTTAATGAGGCAATTTAAATGCATAACACGAGGGTCGCGACCGATCTCGACCGAGAGGCCTCGAGGGACTACGACGGGGCACGACCCTTGGCGCGTACTTTGATCAGCAGTGGGATTCCGGATGATAACGGCAGAAGCTCGATGAGGATTGGAATTTGAGAACGAAAGAGGAGAATCGTTTATTAGGATACAATGCCGTGTTGAAAATTTAATATTTGCTGGAGATTATATCGATGACTTGGTTTTACAGTTATAAACTATTGATTTTATCAGGTTTTTACTAAGAAAACCTTCTTACTAAAATGTGTGCGAATAGCAAAATTCGATCCAGGACCAAGATAGTTTTTCGTTTCATGACTTTTTATGATGTTTTGCATTTGCACCAAAAACTCAATTTCATATCTCTCTCTCTCTCTCTCTACGCCATACGCGTATAAAAAGTATAGTGGAAAGGTGGGTGAATAAGTAAACAATCATAAATATGAATTCATTCGAAATTTTGTGTATACGATTAATGAAATAAGTGTCAGTGTTTGCGAAGATGATTTGAACTAGTACTTGAAAAAGGCTTTGTGAAGCCGAAACGTTGGAATAAAGGAATAAATGGTTAAATAGCAGAGACAAATGAATCTCCACTTTAGCTAAGCCACATTCCCAAGAAAAATTCAAAAGTTATCATATATATATATATATATATATATATATATATATATATATATATATATATATATATATATATGTACATATTTATGTATGTATGTATAAGCTTATGTATTTTAGCGTCGTATACACGAAATTTTTAAAAATAGAGTTTTAAAGTTTGTAAATTGGTAGTTTCGTATGATGATCTTGGATGGGATGGTTTTGGTACGAATAGGTTGGGAGTTGACTCCCCTAGAGGGGGCAATAATTCTTGTTTATACGATAAATGGCCACAATTTGGAAGCAATAGGGTTGAGAGTTTGTATTTTAGGTAGTTTTGTATGATATCTTGAATGGGATTGGTTTTGGTTCGAATGGTCGGGGGTTGGCCAACTGCGGAATAATGAATCTTGTTTACACCACAGAAGGCGGTAGCAATAGGGTTGAAAGTTGTATCTAAGGTATTTTTTTTATGCATTTCTTGGGAATGGATTGGTTTTTGTTCGAATTAGTTGAGGGGCTGACACCCCGGGGGAAAAAATAAATCTTGTTTACACGATAGAGGGCGCAACTTTTGTTTTTTGGATTTGGAACAAAAATCATAATTAAAAGAATAGATTTTTTAAATTGTATGCGTTTTGAAAACCTGCTCTTCTAATGCAGCTCGCTGCGATATACAGTTGGATGAGTTTAAAACGTCAACGCGTATCAGACAAAATAATAAAATTCCCTAAAGGGGCGGTATATTAGGTCTTTGAACGCTGGCGACACTATAGGATCGACCCTGATAACACCTACTCTCTCTTTTCAAAGAACGTGTATCAAAAACGACTCGATCTTTCGTAGATTCCGTATTTAATAGGTGAATTGGAGATTCTCTTGTTGCCCTCGAGGCCGGCATCATACGGTAGCAAGAGGTTTGTGCTGGCTTTCGGGTCTGCCACCGCATAATAACAACCTACCTTACCGGCCGCACAGCGTAATGGTTTCGTGTCCAAACCCGCCCACTTTGTAATTATATTTTTGATGCATGTTCATTTTCTGTGCTTTCTAACACGGGACTAGTATTTCATCGTCTTTCGAAGAATTTTGACGCCTGTGTGCGTTGTGTAGATATAGGAGAGGTAACTTAAAAAATTATAATGTTTTCCCTATCTGTCATTTCGAATTAGGTCAATGTAGAATTTATTGCAATGGTTGTAAAATTCCTGAATATTCATATAAATAATTATATACCTAGTGCCTTCTTAGTCGTTTTTTCTCCGAAAAGACTATTGCAGAGTATCGAAAATCAACAGTCAGGTGCAGTTAGTTTTTTATCCGTTATAAACCTGCTGACCAAGATTTTCAAAACTTTTTTATGTCCGATATATATATATATATATATATATATATATATATATATATATATATATATATATATATATATATATATATATATAATTTTCGTGTTCATATATTGTATGTTTTTAAGTTGTTTGGCTGGTTTGGTTTTTGGGGGTGATTACCACTTATGGTTATGGAAGAGACATTTTGAGGGGAAGTTTAGCCTATTATTGATAGTAGTTATCTTTTTATGTGAGTTGTCAGGGTCCCATATTTGCAGTAGATGGTTATTTTTTGTAATTTTGTAGTAGTTCTGAAGAAGGTCCCAATGTTTGGACCGTAACGTTGACGTAATGAAGAAGAGTTTTCACGATTTTTTGGCCCATTCAGCCGTATACTGAATAACTGGAATAAAAAATTTATATTAAGAAATTAGTTGTTTCCCATATATATCAGTGACAGCTCCTCGTGAGGTTTTGCGTTCAAGGAGGCTACAAGAGGTGTTAAAAAATACACCATAGGCGAAAATTTTTAGGATTTCAAGGTCAACGCCTTATAATTTAAAGAAAATCAAAGTAAAACAAACACCCTAAGCTATTAATTTGTTTTCATTTTCGAGTGTCTACCTTGAAGACCTACAACTCCTATTTTACAATAGTTCACAAAACTCTTCTCAGCCAATTAATTCAATTCATCAAATTTTTTTTTCTTCACAAAATAGGTAACCTACCCTACCTACTTAACAAATTTGTTCACAGCTGGTGAGAGCAAATAAAAAGTTATTATATATTTTTGAGATTAGCGGGATTTTGCGATCTTTAACGTTAGCAAAATGATCTATAATATCCTCATAAAATTTTTTGTTCTTTCGCCAAAAGTTTTACCAATTCCTTTCAATAGACAACAAACTAATATTTTTCAAACGATCCTGGCTCATTGAATTTCGTAAAATAAGTTTTTATTATTCTTAAGAGTGGAAAACGAGCGCTCTACGGAAGCCGATGTCACCGGTGATAGAAACAGATTAGACATAAGAGTTTATAAACTTGGGGAAATCTTGATTCAAATCATTAACAAAAAGGTATTTTATAGTCCTCACATGATTTTCATTTTGCCCCAAAATTTCATTGTCATTATAAACAACACACAGTTCACTTTTTATGGCCACCTTATCAAAAAAAGTGTATTTTTGACATAAATTTTCCAAAAGGTTATCTGGAAAATTACCCGAAAATCCGGTAAACAAATTTTTATTGAGTAAGCCGAAGAAATGCAGTTCTTTCAAATCAGAGAACCTTATTTCTATTTGACCCCTAATAGGATCCAAAATTTCATAAAATATTTGCTTATATAGTGAAGCTGCATATCTGCGTAACTGAATTTCTTTCGTTTTGGGCTAAATTGAGTCGTATCATCAGTAGTTTGAAATACAGAAAATAGTTTTTTAAAATAAACTTCTGCAAGAAATTCTGAAATTTTTTCTAAAAGAAACTTGAGCCGATTTCGTGAGTAAATTACATCTGAAAACTTGTGCTGTAAGATTTGAAAAACTATTTCTGTTTGTTTCAAAAAATTAATTTAAAGATGTTGAAAAATATATAAATTCCTTACCTTGTAAGTAAGATATTAATCCGCGTTGTGCGGTATTTAAAGTTACTTTATCGGTGAAAGAATTCCTCACTTTCAACTATAGAATTAAATCCTCTAATCCTAAGCGGCCCCAAACAGAGACATTTTCCCTTGTAAAAAGTAAACACTTGCCAACAAAATAATTTATTTTTTTACCTGTGATCCGGTTAGGCAAGGATGTCTCTCATAATTTCTTGTATTAAAAACCGCGGTTTTGTTGTCTGTTACGCGTCTGCACCAAATAGTTCAATTCAGGGGTAGGTCGCAATGTTTTTATCAAAACTTTATCCTCATAAATTAGGGCACTAAAGTTATGGGATAACAAATATTCCACTTAGTCACCATTGAAATTTTTGAAATTAACTTCAGTAACCAAACTCATTTTAAAACAATACGCGAGCAATATAAGTAAACAAGCTGTTGTCGGCCATTAGTCACTACGATCACACTACGATTCAATTAATGCTTTCCAACGAATTCACTCGATTTTACCCGAAATTCTATAGTTGTGATTGGCCGACATTGTATGAGACTCAGGATCCATCGGTGTTGCCATTTACATGTGTTTTGCTTTTCTATTGCAATGAAGTATTCATTGACAGTATTCGCACCGTTGTTTGCTTTTCTGTGGCAGGCATAATGAACGTTGAGAATATTCCTTTATAAGCCTCCTCAGCGTTGCCACAAATCTTGAAATGAATGAATGCAGTAAATGTAAATACCATTATATAATGAAGGTTGAAAGGAAGGTAGGTGCATAAAATAATATGATTTTGATTGATATGAATATGCTGAATGCTGACTATTCAATATAATATATTAGTGATACACGGAATATTATTGAGGAGGCTTAGCCTCCTTAGCCGCCTTTGAATAGCCGCCCCTGATATATATATATATATATATATATATATACCTATATATATATAAATATATATATATATATATATATATATATATATATATATATATATAAATATATATATATATATATATATATATATATATATATATATATATATATATATATATATATATATATATATATATATATATATATTATATATATATATTTATATTTATATAGATATATATATAATATATATATATATATATATATATATATATATATATATATATATATTATAGAATCCGACTTTTGATTAACAAAGCTACGTTTATGTTCGAAATTCTATTCTGACAACTTCTGTTTTCTAGTTGTACCAATGTAAAACTTATCACAATCACCACAATTAATTTTATAAACTCCTGATGTATTATCTTTATGAACTTTGGATTTTTTAATTTTTATATGATCTCCTAAATAATAGAGAGGTTTAAGTTTTTACTTGACTTTCTGGTGAAAGTGAGGCTGTTATATTTGATATTATTTTTAGTAATCCTGACTAATCGCATTTTTGAACAACTATTTATTTATCATATTGTCTATTATTATGGGGTCATAATTATTATTTACGGCAATTTGTTTAATTATATTTTTCTCGATGTTGAAATTGGTGTTTGAAAGTGGAATATCTACTAAACGATGTACCATACTATGGAAAGCTGCCATTTTGTGTTGGAGTGGATGCAGGGAAGTACTATGTATGACGCTATCAGTGTGTGATGGTTCGCGAAAAATTGAAAAATTATGCTTGTTATCTACTTTTGCTATCCAAATAGTTAATTGAGTTATCTTTTTCCATCTCTAAAGTGAATTTTTATTAGGGTGTCAAGTGTTAATGAATGTTTGAAAGCAGTCAAATTGCCTAAGAGTACTTATAACCACTGAAACAACAAATAATATCATCCACATCTCTCAACCAATAAATGAATGGTCGAATATCAGGATGACTATGAATGAAATGTTCCAAATTATCCATGAATACTTCAGCCAACAAAGGGCTCAGAGGATTTCCCATAATTAAGCCTTCAGTACTGCTATAAATCTTATCATTGAAACTAAAATAATTCTCTTCCAGACATAATTCTAAAAGCGACAATATATCTGATTTTATGAAAGGATTAACAAGATTGCTATCAAGGAATATTAGGGTTAAAGGAACCTTGGGTGGTATACTCGGAAAAAGATTAACTACATCCCATGACATCGATTTAGAATTAAGTGGCAATTGAATATTTTCAATTTTATTGACTAAATCGTAAGAGTTTTTGATTGAGAATTTAGGCTGAAATTTACAATAATTCCGAATTATTTCTATTAGAAAATGCGACAAAAACACTGAAGGTGCTGTAGTGAATGACACTACTGGTCTGATAGGCGAATCAAAATAAGCGCTACGCCGCCTGGTGACAATCAGAATAACTAAAAATCTTGACATAGTTCTTACGTTCTCCTTTGTTTTGTGTGTTTTTTACAAATATTTATCATTTGCAATCATTTTGAAAGCTATGAGTCGTTCGAATCGTTATTGTTCAGTTCCTCAGTGTTCTTCCTGGGAAAAAAAATGTTCAAATGTGAATTTCCATGCTTTTCCTCCAGCTGGTGATAAATATCGTGTTTGTGTAGAAGGGAAAAAGGAATACTCCTAAAGTCTCTACTTTGTGTGATCTGATAACTACAGATAGTCCTCTAAACAGTTTCACTGGTCTCAATAATGTAAAACTATTAGATACAATAGTAAAAGCAGTACAATCTGTTTACAGTGATCAACGGTCACATAGATTAACAATCAAACAGCGTATTGTTTTAGTATTGTCAAAATTGAAATGTGACCTTACATATGTG